>VWZD01001856.1:934029-996836 GCA_013396695.1 Sakesphorus luctuosus
AACACCAGTTGAGTTAATATGACTGGTCTTCTGTGAGAATCATAGATCCTGCTGAAAAACTTGATTATACTGACTAATCTCTTACAATCATGAAAAATTCCAGGAACACATGTTTTGACTAATCCAGAAACAGTAATCCTAGTGGCTAGAGAAAAGATAGATTGTTTTGGTTTCAATTGGACAGAGCCCTCTGGGATGGTATGATTTATTAAAAACCTGAGGATATGTTTGCATTTTCAGAGGCAATGGATGGTTTTCTGTGAGAATAAATTACTTTCACAATTTAATCTTTAATAACTTTGTCTCTTTCCAGTTTTATTGAGGCTATTTTTTTCTGTATTTTATATTTCACCTTTGGACATGCCTTGAAATTTGGATGAATTATTTAAAAATGTATATATGCAACATGGCAGAAACTTTTGTTTTGTGCCTTAAAACACAAAGCAGAGCCTGATGAAGTAAAATTTATATAATTTAGGAGATGGTAATTATTAATAGAAAGTAAGCAAAACTACAGTGCACCATGCAAAACTTCATTCTGATTTGAAAGGGAACCCTGTTCCAGCTCTATGTGATGAAACACCATCAATGTATTTGAAAGAACTCATTTTTATTGTCCCTCAACTTTCTGGACAGCTTCAACTTCAGCTGAACTTTGACAACACAAATTTTCTCCTCACAGTGGCAAGCAGAATCTCTATATTCTTCCCATGTCACTTGACCTTGTCTCCACTGGGCATACATCTTCCTTTTTTTGCCTTATTTCCAAGAGAAGATCCCTGTGCAGCCAAGCCAGCCTTCTGCTTCATCTGCTTGATTTCCAGCATTTGCGAATTGCTGCTTCTATGCTCTCAGGAGGTGATGTTTGAAAAGTGACTGATGGACCCCAGCACCTGCAAATGTATTTTCTCAGGAGACCTTACTTAGTAATTCCCTGATTCCCTGAGCAGCCTAAAGCTTGCTCTCCTCGTGTCCAGAGTTGAGGTTTCGCTGGCACTTTTCCTCTTGTTAATAGAGATTTTAAACTCAATCACTTTGTAGTTGCTGTGGCCAAGATGGTCACCAATCTTCACTTCTCTCATGAGATCCACTCTGTTGACAAGCAACAGATCAAGGATGGCATCTTTCCATGTCGATTTCCTTAGGAGATGTTCCATAAAGTTACCATCCAGGCTTTTTAGAATCTTCAGCCTGGGTNAAAGTTACCATCCAGGCTTTTTAGGAATCTTCTGGCCTGGATTGTACCAGCTGTGTGATGCTCCCAGTTAATTTCTGGCAAGCTGAAGTTCCCCTTAAGGACGAGGGCAGTTGACTTGGAAGTTTATCTTAGTTCCTCACAGAGTAATTTATTGTCATCATCGTCCTGCCTGGGAGGTCTATGGCAGACTCCCACGATGATCTCTGCGTTATTTGTTTGCCCCTTGATTCTTACCCAGACACTCTCAACTGTGCCATTGCCAGCTGTGAGCTCCATACATTCTAACCCTTCTATTACATACAGTGCCGCCCCTCAGTCTCTTTTGCCCTATGTATCCCTCCTGAAGAGCCTGTAACCATCCAACAGGGCACTCTAGTCACAAGTCTCATCCCCTCAGGTTTCACTTATGTCAATGATATGAAACCTCTTGAACTGGGCCAAAACTTTAATCTCTCTTTTATGTTCCTCATGCTGCGTGCATTGGTGTAGAAACATTTCAGGTGTGGTACACTGTAGCCAGCACCTCCTGAGGCAGATTGGAGGTTCCCATAAGTGCTTCTTTCCTCAAGTTTTGGCACACCATCCCATTGCTCATCACTGGTGAGCCTTGTTTTGTCCCTTTCCTGTTCTGAGCTAGTTTAAAGCTCTATCAATGAGCCCCACTAGCTTCTGTGCTAGAGCTCTTTTCCCCCTCTGAGATAAGTGCATCCTGTCAGGTGTCAGTAGACCAGGGGTTGAGTAGATCATCCCATGGTCAAAAAGCCATTGAACTGATGGATCTGCCTATTCCTATCAGTATTATTCCTTGTTACCAGAAGGATCAAGAAAATTACTACCTGTGCTCCTGATCCCTCTACCAGTCATCCCAGGACCTTTACTGTCTTTGGACTTCTCTTTGCTATTTCATTGCTGGCAGTTTGAACAACCAATAGCAGACAGTAATCAGAAGGCCTTAGTAGACTGGAGAGTTTTCCAGCAATGCCCCTTGCCAGAGTCCCTGGGAGACAGAAGCCTTCCCTGTGAGCTGGGTCCAGTCTATGTATTGGGTCCTCTGTTCTCCTTAGGAGGGAGTGTCCTATTACAACTACCCTTTTCCTCTTAACCTTTTCCTCTTAACCGAGGAAGTTGTGATGTGGGGTACAGGTGGTGTTATTTTAGGAGGCCACACTGCCCCAGAAGGACCTCCACCCACCTCATCAGTTGTCTGGCCTNGCCCCTTGCCAGAGTCCCTGGGAGACAGAAGCCTTCCCTGTGAGCTGGGTCCAGTCTATGTATTGGGTCCTCTGTTCTCCTTAGGAGGGAGTGTCCTATTACAACTACCCTTTTCCTCTTAACCTTTTCCTCTTAACCGAGGAAGTTGTGATGTGGGGTACAGGTGGTGTTATTTTAGGAGGCCACACTGCCCCAGAAGGACCTCCACCCACCTCATCAGTTGTCTGGCCTTCTAGTTGCAGAGCATCATACCACTGTAGAAGGTTCCAGGCCTACTGTCAGATTTTGAGAGGGAGGAGGAATCTGCCACCCAGTATGTGCCGTGACCTGCTTCCAGCCTTCATCTTTAACAGACCCTTGACTAACACTCCTTTGACTAATTGCCCTGTGGGGTTCTGAGTCCACCTGCTTCTCAACTGCAATGAAGACTCCTGAGAGTCTTGAGACTGCAGCGTCTCTGAAAATAGATAGTCTCTCTCTTGCTTGTTTACTCAGACACTACAGAGTCTGTTCACTTCTTCCTTCACCAGGTGACACAGCTCCTCACTTATGGCACGCCTTTTGCAAAAGAACTGTTTGTCTGGCCCAGCCTTACAAAGAGGCATCAGATGCTCCTGGCAACACCTGTGACCTGGAGAGTTGTGTCTGCCATCAGGAGATCTGTCTGTCCGGAGGCCTCTGACACAGCTGGTTCAGTGACTCCTGCATCTCTAAGGGATTGAGCTCTACAGTATGCCAACACCATAACTGGGAAAGCCTTTAGAAGTACCCACCTCTTTCCACTAAAAGGGCAATGGGAAATTTGGTTTAGAAAAACTCATTCAGTCTTCTCTCACCAAACACAGGCACCATAAAATGAAGCATCCTCAAAGCCAGATCTGAGGTGCCCTGGGTCTGGGCCAGGGCTTTTATGAACTTTTTTTTTATTGAGAAATAGGAAGGGAAGGAAGTACGACAGCACTCAGTGCTAAAATGTTCCAAATTAATGTGCTGCATGGCACAGCATGAATATTGTTGTTGTAAATTTGTTATTGCTAACAACAAATGGGAGTAAAGAAAATCTCAGCTGTTTACTTTTATGACTGACCTATTTATTGAAAACCTTACCTGTCTCACATAAAATTATAGATGACTGCTAAATAAGTAATATGTATGCATTGCAGCTGAATAAAGTATTGTTACTAGAGAAAGAAGACATACTGAACTTCCCAGAAACAGATTGATGACTCTTCAAACTTCCATTCTCATCCCAGAAACAGATTGATGACTCTTCAAACTTCCATTCTCAGATGGAAGGAGTAAATATATGAAATACACTTGGAGAGATACTGTGTTGATGCAGACATTGCTAGCATATGTATGTGATATATTACTTTTTTTGAGAGCCAGTGACTTTCTGAAAACTCTAAATCCATGAGGAAATAAATGATAGTGGAGAAAGACAGAACAAGGTAAAATAGGACACCACAAGAAATGAACCGTTTTGTTGGTGGAACGAATTGATGCTTCGCAGGAGATGCCCCCACAGAAGGTGTGACCAATTCCTGCTGAGCTGTCTAATAGCATCACTGTACACCCTGCAGATGGTTGTAGGCCAAAGGCTAGAACAGAAAAAGAAATGACATTCATGAAGGAAGTGGATAGATTTAAGAGATAGAATAAAGTTTCCTAGATTTTTCCAGGTAAGTCCACAACCACTTTTTGCTTTTCAAGACAAAACAAGAATTAACACTTTTGTGTTACTGTGAGTCGTCTCCTGCTTTTTCTTAGTATCTATGAGGCATAATGACATCTTGAGGAATCTCAATTTAATATCAGTATCCTTCCTAATGCAAGCAAAGTGTGACGCTTTTCATATCCTGTTCATTTTGACAAGAAATCCATCACAGAGCAGGTTTTGGGGGTTTTTTGTTTGTTTGGTGGGGTTTGTGGTTTTTTTTCTTTTCTTTTTTTTTCTTTTTGTTTCTCTAGGCATTTGATTAGGTTCAGGAAAGAACTTGAAGTCCACCTTCTACTTTTGATCATCATGAACAACAGTTGTGGTGGAGGAGTCTGGTCAACTTCACTCAGTTCTCTAAACTGTGGCCAGCATTAATTCTTGCTCAGAAAGCAGAACCATCAATATGAAGTGCAAACATTGATCATGTCCAATTCTGATATGCATGAAGGATCAGTTCAACATAGTAGTTCGTCTTCCTTACATACTGTGAGGACACACAGGGGACAGAGGTAGAGCAGAAGCTGGTCTGACATGGCAAGTAGTTCTAATAATTTTGATCAAATTAAAAGGACATGTAATCTTGTTTCTATATCTGATTTTAGCCATGATAAACTGATTAAAATTTGCACTCTGCTTATAGTTATGATTCTCACTTGGCTCATTAAAGTTTGATTGTGGATTCATGTTCTAGGTCAGGGGAACCAGTATGAAATCAGATGGCTTCAGCTTCTAGCCTTTTCCTTTTTACATTTTACATTTGCTACAAGGTCATTGGGAAAAAAATGTTCAATACAAATGATCCCCGAGGGTCCTTGTTAGAAACACATCTGTTCAATGATGGCAAAAGCTGATTACAATTATTCTGACACCAAGTCAGTTAACTACTTTGGAATCCTTCAGAAGTATGCAACGTTGATTTTTTTCATCTTTGAACAGAACAGCGTCAAAACCTTTCTGAACAGCATTAAGGAGACATTAATGTATTAAATTAACAACAACGACATTCTCAGCTAAGCCTTAGGTTTTCAGGAAAAAATCCCTCAAATAACAAAACATTAATATTATTTGAGAATTTTTTCCTTAAATCAACGCTAATCTGATTTGTTCCTTTCCTTAATTCTGTATTAACTGATTGCTATAACAGCTCTTCATTATTTGTCTGGGCTTATACCAATATGATGAAACTACAGATACTAAAAAAATATTAACAGTGGCTTTTTTGTTTCAGTCAGAATTTTCTTGTTGTCCAAAAATATTAAAACTCAGCATTGATGTTGACACATCTTCTTGGCTTATTCTTTTAAGACTTATCAACAGAAGTTATTCAGGCATGCTTAATTTTAAAATGTTTAACATTATTGTCTTGTGATTTGTGTCCTTGGTTGTTATTGTTGGGAGCTACACCACAATGATTTCCTCTGTCTTCAGGTCAAGAACATTTGTTGAATATAGTCTTTCCACATTATGGACCTCCTGTCATTTCTGCCCAACTGCTGGCCACAGCTGGCCTTAGGGCTCCTGCCTCCTAGACACCTTCTTGTTTCTGCATATTCTGTAAGCTTTGACTTGCTCTTTCCTTCCTCTACCTGTTTTTTTCTGATTTCATGTAACTTCTATTAATTATTCTCACCATCCAAGGCACATCTTAAACTTTACTACTTACTGTCCTGCTAGATGAGGCTAAATTATTATATGCTATATGTAGCCTTTTCTCCATGTGAGATCTTATAAACTTACTAAGCATTTCAATTATCACTCTTTTTGTTTTTCTTTTAAAATTATCTTTTCCAGCTGACTTGGCTTATGATTAGTTTCAGATTGGTGAAACTGAGTCCTCTGAAGCACAAAAATTTCCTGCTGAGGCTTCATTCTTCTTGCAGATGACAAGTATAATAAAGTCATGGTCACTTAGCTCAGAAAGGTTAGTCCTCTTTAGCTAGTGAGATGAGATGTAACATAGGATGGCATCAAGTTAGATCAGAAAATTGACAAAAATATTTTTAGACATAGCAAGGGCATTTTAGCACCGGCAGAAAAAGACTTTCTGCCTTCCCTGTTTTTAGCTGAAAATATACAGGGTAATCCAGTTGCTTTTCAATGTTTTATAGCAGGTAGAACTGGTCAGATATTTTTTAATGGAAAAGCTTGGTTGGCATATTTTGCTTTAATGAGTAAGTTTTTAAAGCAGATTAATGAAAAATACTTGAATGTTATTTTCTTAGAACTCGTTTTGATTTCTTTGAGTTCCAGTTTTAGGCATACGTGCAAAAGGAAAATAGCTTGACTTTTAAAGTGGCGGATACAAAATCATAACATTTAATAGAAATAGTATATGCAAACACACCTTTGAAATCCTCCTGGTGCTCCCATACATGGATTTTGGTTCTCAAGCACACCACGTTGTGGTAGCTGGAAAAATCTGGAGTACACAAAGTCAAAGCAGCAAAGGGGCTTATCCAAGTATTTGGACCCACACGTAGGTCAGCTTTGTTGACATGAGGCTGTGGCTGAGATGGTTGAGGAAACTGAGAAAAACTCCCTGGCTCTTCCCACCCTATTACCAGTTTCTGTTGTCACATAAGCACTACTTCACATACGATGGCACATATGCCCTACTGCATATGAACAAGAAGAAGGAAAGTACAAAAAAGTTTCAGAAGGCTTTATGTTACCTTCCAGCAAAGTACACCCTTTTAGAGCAATCCAAAGCAAAACCATTGTACAGCACTGCTACTTCTGCTCACTGAAAAAATTCACTGAAAGGGCAGAGCAGGAAGCCAACTCTGGGAAAGAGTGCAGTCATCTCCTCCTCATCTGCTGGAGCAAGAACAAGAGTGAAAGCAAGAAAAAGAGCAATGCTACTGCAGAATTTCCAAGTTCTTCTCACAGAGAGCAAGCAGGAAGCTCTTTTTAGCAACAATTTGGTCTACTGCAAATTGCCATGTTGTTGATGTAGTAATCAATGGTAAAAATACAATTCTACATCCATGGAAGTTACCTTGAATGATAGGGCAGAATTAGCACCTTCCCTTTAGAAATTGGTTGCTAATTTCTAGTGGTTATGTATACACAGCAGCAGTCTGTGTTCTCAGGTAATTCATTGTCAAGTGCTGCTTGAAAACTGACTGGATTTCAGACGAGAGCAGTATTAAGAATACAAATGCTTGTAATATCTGGAAAACATTTTACATTTGGATTTAAGTGACAGAGGAAAAATATATTTCCATGATAACATACAGGTTTTGACCTCATGGAATTTATCTAAAGTTCTGGCAATCAAAAGAGAGCTGTCACATAAACCTTAGCAAAGGCAGAATATGCCACTGAATGATTTACTTCCCTGAAAGGGAATAGAGAGGTATTGCTTTTTGTACATATAAATTCAGTAGCACATTCATCTCAGGAAATTCAACTTCTTTCTACACAGGATGAGATTTATTAGGGCAATGACATGAGGCACTTAACTCAGGAGATATTAATTACCAAACCCAGGAGGAACTCATTACACTAAATCAACAACATAAACCTATCTCCATGCCAAGGTCATGTGCTGTCGGTCACTTTTAAACAGAAAACCTATATATTCCTTGTAGTTTCATAAAACTGCATCAGTGACATCATGTCTCTGACAGATAGATCAAATTACAATGATCACAAAAGACACATGTTTGGAAAATCTTCCTGTTCCTACATCATGGACAGCTGACTATTATGGAAACTAATGTATTCTTTGGGGGGAAAAAAAAAAAAAAGAAAAAGAATCTCTAGGCAAAGATGAGGAAAAGTCTTACCCTCTCTGCTTTTCTTCCGTGATTCTCTTCCTGACAGTTAACACACTCCTTCGTTATCCTTTTATTAGTGTTGTGTAGCTGCTTCAGCAAAGAAGCACTAAACTCCAAGTGTCCTCAATATATTTAGAGGCATCATCAAGAGGAGAAAAATAAGGAGAAAATGAGAAATTTTCATTGAGACACAGCTGAATTTGTATTTGTCATGGGGGCAGATTGGTTTTTAGCTTGCAAACTGAAGTCATTTAGGATCATGGGGGCAATCTACATGGAAAAGAACTACTGTAAGCTCTAGTCCACATGCAGATTCTTGCAAGCATTCTGCTCAAAAGAAGTATGGATTGGCTGTGTAGACCACAGATTTTATCAAATCATTATGCCTCATTTTATATCCAGGTATTATTCTAGTGATTTCAATAGTCAGCTTGGTATTTCACCTTTCAAATGCATTTGTAAACAAATGCATAATGATACTTTTCTATCTCCCACTATTATATGTTGCTTGGCTGTTTTTCATTGTCATTAGAATACTCGCATGATTAAACTCTGGCATATTCTTCTATGATGGGATGATCATAACTCAGATTTCAATAAAATGATCTGCAGAGTATTGTTATTATAAACAAAATATTTTAAATTTCACTTATTTAGAATGACATATATGAAAAGCAGTAGTTAACAGTCCCATTTTTTTTTATTTCTCAGAGTAGTTTTAAATGTTAAAAAAACCCTTAAGCACCTAAAGAAGGGAAAGCACACTAGCATTTTTAAACAAAATTTTAATATCTATAAAAGGAGTATCACCCATTCCAACTTCAATATTTAATGAACCTGAAAACAATAGACTGAAAGTAAGACTTTAATTTTCATTGGTAATGATTCAGAATCTAAAAAAGCTGTTTCCCAAGAAAAAGTAAAGAACGATTTGAAGAAAAACTTTGTGTCAAAATCATCTGATGGGAACTTCTCACAGATCATTATTATTTTCACTCATTAGGATGCTCCTCAAGCTTGAGCTCTTGCCTTCAGTATTCCCTTACATTGGTAAGATGTGAATTGTGTTCCAGTATGTGAGACAATAACCACAGGTTATATCTTAGAAGTAACATTTATACAAGGAAATTAAGAGTATTTATGTCCTCATTTTATAGTACTGCTGATCAATGCTCTCTGTTGATCCGCTTGTTTAAGAGCAAAACAAATTCCTACATTATGGAAAACCATAGTGACTACAAAACCTCACTGTGATAGAGAAATTGGTCTGAATGAAAAAGCCTCACAGAGCTGCTGGGGAGCAACTCAGCAGAAAAGCTCCCATGTTAATATTTCAGGGACTGATATTTAAATTGAAATTGAAATTTTAGACCTGATATCCTTCATAAGATATATGACTTGTTGACACAAGAGAACCAGCACAATATTTCCTGGCAGTGGCAAAGGCTTTTTGAAAAGAATATTTTAGTAAAACACCACAAGAAAACATTTATTTACAGTAAAGAAATTTCTGCTTTTACTGTTTTTTTCTGTCTTTTGCAAAATAATCAAATTGGAAAAAATAGGAATAAGTGACTTAGACCTCTCACTAGTTTTGAGCAGCACTACTGTCCACTTGATTGCCAAAACAGTTGTCAAACATCTCTCTTTTCTTGTGGTGATGGTGAAAGAAGGATGCTGTTGTTTCGGTGAGGGTGCTGCAGTGGGAATGTGAATTATGAATACAGTGTTACACCTGCTTTATGTTTAAAAAGCAACAACACAGCCTTGGCATTCCCAAGGGACTTTGAAAAACATCAGAGATTTTTCTCCTGAAGACTGAATTCCCTTCAGAGTGTAAAATACTACCTAGTGTGTGTTAGCACTTTGTCAACAAATGGTTCATTTTTTTATTTAGCAATGTTACCAGATGCCACATTTTCCACTGGGTATGATAAGTTATTTACAGACCTATCAGGGTATATAAAATTCAGGCACATATAGAACTTGCATGATCCTCCTGTGAGTTACATAAAATTGTAACTAATGCATTTTCTGAGGTCTTTTGGGAAGGTGCAAGTGAGAAGAGTTCATACTGATACTCAGAAGGTTGGCAGCAGAAAGCTGATCAAAGTCCTGGAAAGCTTTGATCACTCATCCATTGGATGCCCTGTGTTGTTTGCTTTTCTTCCACATCACCTGGTCATCTTAAAAACATCACCATTACAAAGAACCAGGTGGCCTCTTTCTGCTATGCCACATGCTGTTGAGGAGAAGGAAGACACAGGGTGCTTTTATAACAAGTAGCCTGATACCTACGAGGACATTCAATCCTGCTGCAGCATGTGATGCTCCTCTAGGTGTTTGAACTCATGGTATAAATGGGTGATTTCAAAGCAACACATCATTTGGAAGGCTGGTTTCCAGCCCTTTATCCTGCAGCAGTGGCCATTGTCCTGTTTGTTTCAATGGCCTGAATGTGTGCCAGACACATTCCCATATTTTATCACAAGCAGTTTGTTGGGCAGGTTGTTTCAGGTCATTACTTGCTTTTCTGAGCTCATCTACATCAGAAAGGCAAAATACAGATGAGCAAACCATCAGAGAGGGGAGTGCAGTAATTAATTCAATCAGATTCAGCTCAACAGAGTATAAATAAATAAATAATACATAAAAGTAGGATGGAATCCTGGATTCTTTATCTCATAGGGATGGTATTATCTACTGGTTATGGAATCTTCTCAGGGTCTCAGAGTGCTTAATAAATAAATAACAGAAAGATAAATTAAACACTCAATAAGTTAGGAAGTCAAGTTGAGAAAGGGATGTATTTGGCATCAAGTCTTCATGACAGTAGGTCAGCCCATAATGTGCTGAGACTTTCAGCTTCTGAAGTCTGAATCCTGGGCTGCTTCTCATCATGGGAATGCAGGTCACATAACATACAGTGCATCCAAAGTGCAAAGTATATATCATCTTTGTGCCAAAAGTGCTTCATAAGTTACATATCTAAAGTTCTGGCCCTTTTTGAACTGCAGCCCCTGCCACATAGCTCTGTGCACAAGAGGATGTAATTGCTAAAGACAACAAAGTGAATAATTTACTTTACTAAGAGAAACCTGAGAGATTCCCTAGAACCTTAGCAACCCACAAGCAATTGCCTAAAGGTAAAACTTCCAAGACGCCCATCCAGTGCCTTGAGCCGGGGTGGGTCTGGAAATGAGGTAATCAAATATCCCAGGCAATCTTTTTTTTTTTCATATAAAATGTTGTCTGAAACCAAGGAAACATGTACTGCATCCACACATGCTGAATGTAAGAGAAACCTGGAGGTAGACTGTGAATTATGACTCAATCTCTAACTTGCTGATGGGAACATTGAGCTGCATATTTCCTATATGTGCAATTCACAAAAGATGTTGCAAGTTTTGTTTTAAAGTACTGTTATGAAGGTTTCTGCTCTCCAACAGAGCGCTGTGGGTACAGATGATGTCGGGTTGCATGTTGACTGATACACACAATGATAGACTTTCACTTCAATGAGATCACTAGGAATCATGAGCAAAGGGAAGAATAGGACATATGAAAGGGAGTTGCAAAGAGAAAGAACAAGAATGTGCATTATGTCTGTGTGTATGTGTTTGTGTGACAAACACAGAGAAATATATTTAATTCTCTAAGCCTATATTAAAAGTTCAGACATTTACAAATTTGAAAGGGGTCCAAACTAATATATCACAGCCAGACATGCCAAGTGTTTCTGATTAGCAAATTACCTAAATTCTATGCAAAATATGGGATTGGATTTGGAAAAAAACCCCCAAACAAATTGAATTTGGGGAGGTTAAATACAGTTCTTATAGTACAAAAACCCCCCAAATCTGAAATAAAACAGGAGGTATGTTCTGATAAAAGGATTATTTGAATACTTTATGTTGGGACACTATCTGTTTTCTGCAGCTAAAAAAATTCAGAGAATTCTGGAGAATTATAGTTAATAATTACTGGAGAATTATAGTTAATATTTGCACTCAGACTAATTAAGTTGGCAACTTTGGCTCTTGAATTCTCTGAGAATTCCCAGCTCCTTTTGCTACTCAACTCCACTATTTACAAAAACTTTTTTTTTCTTGAAATGAGAAATAGAGTTATATGAGTCCATAATGACAAAGACTTTTTTTCAGATACTGCATGATGATCTGCTTTGACCATCTAAACAGAATTATAATTACATGGGATGTTCTTTAGGACAGGAATGAAATGCATTTACAGTGCAATGTACCCATCACACTTTTGATTAAGATGAAAAGCAGTTAATTAATTACAGAGGAAGCTGATACAGGTGTCAGTCTGGCCTTCATCACTGCACTTTCAGTGACTAGTTATTCTTCTGTGAAAATGAGAACTGACCAGCAGATTTTGTTTTGTAGCTGACTCTTGGACTGGGTGTCTTTCAGCAAGAAAAATTTAAGCAAGGAGAGCACTTTTTTACTTTTGATAGGTTCAGTCAGAATTGCATATTGACTCTTAGCTAGAGCCTTACATTTTTCAGCAGCCCATGGTGTCTCTGCAACAAAGAATCTTTTCTTTGCCTTACGTTATGTAAAAACTTTGCTCCATGTAGCTGGTAATTTCTAAAAGCTTTATGTCAACCATAAATAAGCACCCTTAAGACTGTCCTGTGCATGGGTGACTACCAGGTTTGCAGTCCCCGCTCAGACCTGTGGAAAGTCAGGAGTCCAGCCCAATTGGTTGTGACCCTCACTAAGTCATGGATTGGGACAGGCAGGTGAGTCTTACCTTTAAAAACTGCCCCTATGAAAAGGTGTCAGGAACAGCTGGGACCACAGCTTGCTTCTGCATTCACCAATCCTTCACCCAGACTGGGACTCACAGAGCTGATGTAGGCAGCCTAAGGCTCACCTTGGGAATCCAAGGCTCTTCCAGACATGTCTAATGGTATATAAACACCCCATTAAACACTTGGTTACGCAGGGACCCTTCTCTTCCAGATGATGTCCTGGAGTTCCCCAAAGGGGACTTGTTTCCAGTTTTGCTGTCGGTTTGAAAAAAAAGTTGATCTTGAGAAAAGCCTCAAAGGGACAATTTAGAAAAGCCCACTGGAGCCATTAGAAAGTTCTGGGGAAATCTGAAACTGTGAGACAGCAGGAGTAAAAATCAACTACCCATACTCTGAAACAAAACAAGAATTCAACACAATTTACTTTAATGTCAGTGATTGCAGTGAACTTTTAATTAAAACAGTATACATGGAGCAACACAGTTCTCTTCTGAAGCATTCCAGTGGTCTTCTGCCCTGGTTACAATCCCAGTAAAATCCTCTTTTCAATTCATCTGGTGGATGAAACTATTAATCAAACTACTCACACATTTAAAACAAGGAACAGAGTGCCACAGATTACCTCCTGCATTGAACTTGGTTTTGATGAAAGGGAAGATCAAAAATGTTTCTTTGATGGAGCTCTACAAAATTCTGTATCTTTTCCAATAAGCAAATTCTTCAGTGTTTAATGTATGCTGCACTTGATTATGGAAATTGCTGTAGGAAAGAGCAGCAACCAAAAAACCCCCAAACCCAAACAACTTTCACTATTAGTGTATTGCTTCCTTGTGGCAAGGATCTGTAAAAAGTTACTGTTTTTCAATTATCTCTTTCTAGTTGATCCTTGAGAAAGCAAAGCTATTGCTCACAAGAACGTTAGCAAACTGTATACATAAACTGGGTAGGTTAGTTTGGCTTTAACTTAAGCAAACAGTAGAAAATGCTGGTTTTGTGCTATCAGTCTTGTAATAAAAGCAGAACACATTAGAAAAATAGGTAGCATGTAAAGAATTAATGGCTGTAATTAGTTTCCAGAACTTGGAAGGGAGTCAACTTCTCCATCACATGAGGTTTCCAGGTTCTCTTAAGGATAGCAGTAAGTAGAAATGACATTTCTAAGCATGTTAACTCTCTCCAGGGGGAGGCTGAATTTTACTGTGCAGTAATTTAATTCCCTGTCAGGTTGTATGTGAGGCTTCAATTGTCATAAGGTCAAGCAGCATTCTCTCTTCAAAATTTTTCCTGTACTATTTTCAGTCTCCTATCTGCATAAGGCTAGGAAACCCAGGTAGCCGATTTTACAGATGTAGAATGGAAACAAACATATAGGATTGTTCAGTCTGGAGAAGTGAAGGCTGTGGGGAGACTTTATAGTAGCTTTCCAGTACCTAAAGGGGGCCTACAAAAGGGATGGAGAGGAACATTTTACAAGGGCATGTAGGACAAGAGAGAATGGCTTCAAGCTGGCATAGGGTAGGTTTAGATTAGATATTAGGAATCGATCATTTATTTCAAGTGTGGTGAAGGACTGGAACAGGTTGCCCAGAGAAGTGGTGGATGCCTTATCCCTGGAAGAGTTCAAGGCCAGTTTGGATGGGGCTTTAAGCAACCTGGTCTAGTGGAAGGTTTCCCTGCCCATGGTTGGGGGATTGGAAGTAGATGATCTTTAAGATCCCTTCCAACCAAAACCATTCTATGATTCTATATATTAAGGTTATTCCTGCAATGCTATGTTGCAGCGTAGAGGAACAAGCAGAACTGCAGAAATACACTGCTAGGCTGTCTCTGCTGAATATTTGAAATGTTCCTGTATTTTGCCTGAATCTATATTGCTTCTCTGCCTTGACCAGTTATGTACCTTACAAGCAATATCCTCAAAAATACTTTTTACAGCTCAGCTGTTCAGTGATTTGTCACCTTTGCATTCATAACCTTAGGCTAGGTATTCAGGGTCTTATTGTAACAGCTGCATTACAAATGGCCCAAATGTTTACCCAGTCTGGTTTTAAAACTCATGCCTAGCTTCAGGGTGTATGACAAGATAACTTGTGATTATTAACAATTTTGTTTGGTAATATCACACCACAAGCTATTTCAACAAAGGCATTGTACCCCAAGCCTCCACCTTCTCAGAGACACAGGCAATTACTGTGCCAGTGGGAGAGATACCTCCTTTTGGCTAGAATTCATTATAGCCATCAACCATGTACAGGAGCTGATCACTTGACTAACATACTAATGTGAGATGCCACTGATGCTGAGGCATTTCCATCCACTTTCAGTTTTTATCTTGGATGAAGAGATTTGGATTGTTTATTCAGTATGTTGGAGACTCACTCATCATTTTGAATATTTTCTTCTTGCTTTCTAGTTAAAGCAAGACTCAGGGTTAGAGAGGCTACTCAACACACCTGCTCCCTGTGTAACACCTGTGTCAGCTTGTAAGTGAGGTAGATGAGAAGTGCCCTGCTTGGCCTAAAGCTTGTACATTTTTGCCAGGTCTCAGAGTTGCTGATACAGCAAGTGATTGAGTGCTTCTCCCAGTACAGTGATTACAAAACCAGGTCAGGAATAAAGCTGACACTTTCCTAACTCTTGTTTGCCGGTCTTTCATCCCCTTATGGGTTTGCTTAGTGCATTGAAAGGAAAAACGATGGGAACTGATCAGAGCACACGAGCTACCATGACTTCTATGTAAATTTTTAAAGTTTTTATCTCTAGTATGGCATAAAAGACTTAGAAATACTGGATTTATCTCTAAACCTCTCCACTGCTAAAGAGAAAGCAAAGACACCTAACATTGTTACTATAGAAGTCTAACTTAAAAGTATCGAGAATTGTAGTGCTAGTGCTTTCTCACACTGTTTTCCCTTCAAAGCCTGCAGGATTATAAAAATTTCCACATGGGATCTGTCCTTAGCAAATACAGCTTTTCTATACTACCAGAATAATGAAAAATAAAAAGTCAGCCTGAAAAAAGAAATGCTGCTCATCTCATGAAGGAACATAGCACAGACACTCAATTTGGTGTTGTTAAACTGTACTGAGGTGTGAGGTGTCTGTATCAGGGGCTATTGGGGCAGAGTTCTTTGACTGTACAAACCTGGGATTAATGAGGAGCAGCAGGGAGGTGACATTTTACCTCTGTGCGATGCTGCTGAGATCACTAACAGAACAACGTGTTCACTCTGGGTGGCCACTGATCTAACAACATGTTAAGAAACTAGAAAGGAAATAGCTGTGAACTAAATAAAGGCACAGAAAAAAGTGTGGGGTTTTTTTTCTCCTGACAGATTTAAAATGTTCAGCCTGTTTCATTTAATTAAAACCCCTCACCCTCATGATGCTACTTATACTGTCATAAAGAGCTTTTCAAACCAGTAGTGAAACATAATAGTAAGACTCAGTGGATGAAATTATTAATAATTAGAAAAGTTCATATGGGAAACAATGCACAAATTTTAATAATGACAAGGTTTAACTACTGGTAAAATTTATCAGGCAAGATTCTGAATTTAATATTTTTTAGTGTTTTCCAACTGATACAGGGTATGTCCCCATAAGTACGCTACTGAACTCAACTCAGGAGTAGCTTAGGTTATCCACCATCAATCCCTTCCTGATGTTAGCTCAGGCTCTAAACACTTGCCCTGCACAATGAGAAATATCCTGAGGACTGTCGCTTGGCGTCACCTTCCACAAAGCACAAGGAAATCCACCACATCTTGGAATTTCTGCCACTCATACCACAGAGACACGTCATCCCCAGGGCAGTAGAACCTCACTTTTCACAGGGGGGCACCAGTTTGGCAATAGAGAACTAGAGAATATCACATGTTGGAACTGTGTATTGCAAAGAACAACCTTACTTCTTGGAGCCCACAATGAGCTAAGACGGTCTGTTTCTACGTAGCAGTTCAGCACACTTTGTAATCAGCTCTTCACATGCTATTCGCAGTGTATAAGGTCTGTTCAGCTGGAGACAATGAGTGTTCTTAGAACCCTTTAGTGTGGCCTCTGGATCATTTGTCGTCTAGATCCCTTTCACTCGAAGTCCGCTGAAGTTTGGAGCTGGTGGAAGTGTGCTAAAATGCTGCCACCTTGTGCTGTTTGGCAGCAAACTTAGTCTGAGCATTCTGCTTGTGTTCCCCTCGGGATGCGATGTTGTGCTCTGGTAGAGCTCTCTTCAGAGGCAGGGCAAAAAGCACTGCCGGGGACCTGCACCCCAGATCTATCCTCTGACCATACAGCTCTCCTGGCTGAAGAAATGGAGAGGGAGTCAGAAACCTCTCTCAATTTCAGCTCCAAATCTGAGCTTACCGACAGCTCAGGAAAGGAAGAAACTCTGATATGAACCAGAAGATTTCTCATGAAGTTAGAGAGATGTAAGTAATTTCTCTGACTCTCCATTTTGTGACATGAATACCACAAATACTGAACAAATATGCTGTCTTCATATTGGCAGGAACCTCCAAAAATGCAGAATAGCTCTCACATTTAGCCTAACTTACTACTTTTGTGAGTAAGGCAAAAGATAACTCCCAGGGATGTGCCTAAGTTGCAAGAAGGAATTCAAAACTTCACAGAGAAAGTATGATTTACCTGGTACTGGTCTTTAGAATTAGCACTCTCCACCAATTTGCTTGTCTTTCCTTATCCAGTTTACCTTAAAAGCCTTTGTTTGTTTGTTCCAAAGCAGTCTTATGACACCCTCTCTAAACTATGCTTCACCCTGCTATGAGCTGCATTTAATGCATTTAGGGTCCATAAACTTATAAGTCTCGGCATCCTCTTTAATGATTAACGCTTAATCAGAATCAGCCACCAAGTTTCTCCCCCTGTAGAATATTGTGCTCTGACAGTTCTTATTTGAGCTGAAAACAGAAAAGTTCAGAATAACCTGGAGATATTTTTTTAGTATTTGATCAGTGAATTGACATGAATTAGCATTTGAAAGTTATATATGTGAAATGGGAAGTACTACATTATGATGAGCTAAATATTATTTCATTGTACTGTTAGTCTGAAAGTTAAAGAGCTTGTTTCCTTTGACCCGAGAGAGAAATTTCTCATCAGGGAACTGTTGTGGTCTAATGCTTTATAAGAAATAGGCTTCAGTCATTAAAGCATAAATTTTTACATTTACTTCTCTGGCTGTTGCCCCTTGGCACTGACACTGTTTTGGATGTCAAAGCTTAAAGCTCGTTGACAATCTGGGAGTGCCTTTGCTACCTGCTCCTGGACTCTTTCTCTGTGTCCAAGTAACAAATGAGAACTAAGCAGTAAAAATGCTAAGCATCTCCTGTGAAGCTGCTGGAAACTGCAAGAGCTGGGTACTTCCAAGGCAGACAGTAGAAAGGTTGCTAAGCAAATCAAAGCAGATATTGCATAGTTTATCCTGGCAAAATCTAATAAACTCTTTGCACAATATACTTTGGTGGGAATTGTCCCTAAGGTCACATTTCCCCCCTTACTTCTTGCTCACTATAAGTCTCATTAACTAAATGAATCACACACAGAAATAAGAAAGGAGATTTCCTGATCTGAGTAACATTCAGCACTTACATTAATATTTCTTTTCCTGTTTCATTTAGTGCTAATAAACTGAAACAACTACTTCCAGACAATTCTGCCGACGTTAGGTGGAGTGACTACGTTATTATTGATCTCTTGTTTGCAAAGCTGACTTTGCTAGAATGCAAGCAAATTGCAGCACTACTGTTCAGGTAACCTTTGGATACTGATAGTACACTTGTATGTGAGTAAGTGTGCTAGTCTGTGTCTGAGAGGGATTCAGACAGTAAGGGGAACTGTAATGCCTATGATTAGCAGGTTGAAGTGCTGGGCTGTTGGTCCAAGATGGGGCAACAGGCATCTCCAGTCTTTTGTCATCTCCACCACTCATGCCAGTGGGATTAGAGGAGTGCTTTTCACTAGAGAGAGAGAAGCAGAGGGAGAGGACAAGACTACATTGGATTTTTGGACTCTGTTCCTCTTCACTCCTAAGAAGGATATGTGTTATATGCTCCCATCACCTCTCCTTTCCTCAGACCTTATAGAGAGGTGCTAGTGACAGAAGATGGCTGTTCCAGAGCCCTACAGTGTTGTATTTGCCTGCCTCCTGCATTTGATTTCTAGGGAAAGGCAATCATTAAGTTGCTCTTGTTGCTCTTGCCCACTTCATGACATTTGCTTCTCTTGCAGCCTCTCCATCCATGCTCAACCCCCAGCTGTCACAGAAAACCACTGAAAGCTGGACTTCCCCAATCAATCTAATTGCTTTGGATGTATAGTGATCTCCTGAGGGCTGGCATCCATTTCTGAGATTGCCTTCCTTTCCTTTGCCACCCATCCTTCTGGTCGTTTCACTGTGAGACTTATGGCTCCTGCTGGTTTCTACAGCCCTGGTTTCTGAAATGATCAGTAAGGGATCTCTAACATAGCCACCCAAATGTGGGGATAGAGTAGGCATCTGCCTCACCATCCACAGACTTTTGCAGATATAACAGCATTCAAGCACTGCAGATGTATGAAATTGACTGAAAAACTATGACAGCTCATTTTGAGGGGAGGAAAACTGTGTCTTATCCCAATTTTAAAACTTTTATGGTTTTAAACTCNTTACTCTTTGCACTTAATAAAAAGAGGGAGAGCTTTGAAACAGTAAAAGTACTATGAAGGTTAACAACCCTGAGACATTTGACCCTGGCCCCTTTGCTCAGGATGTGAAAAGTAGTCAATAGTCAGTTTTACACTAACAATGATCTACTTATCTCCATTAATATGTCAGGAGGTGTCCAAGAGCCTCTATGCAGATGGACTATTTATCGCTCTAAGAGTGTGAGGTGAAGATCTTTGCCCCAGGTTTTGGCCAGACATTCAGGACATATTTCTCAGGCTGTCAGTTGCCTCTATATCATAACTGTGATGCTGCCACCAGAAAAATGAGATAAGCCAGGCAGAACACAAAGACATTGCCTGATTCTTCATACTTGCTGGGTTTACCTAGTGCAAGTGCTATATGATTCATAACTTGTTTCTCATATGCTAAAGAGAAATCCTGAGCTATGGACAAGAAGTCAAAAGTAGAAAAGAATAAAAAAGTATTCTTATTTATAGGTAAAGGTGTATGTACCTCTGGAAGGTGTAGATGTGGCTACTAAAATACGATAGTGGCAAACAGAATACTTAGTGTGAAGGGGTATGAAGAATTTTAAAATTTGGCAGTTGTATTTGTGTTATAGTATTTTCACTTGTCTGTTGGTAAGGGATATTGGACAGGAAATAACTCTCATGATTACACTGATCACTGCATTATTAATCTGTGTCTTTTAAATGGAAGCTGAATCTGTGACTCTTGCTTATTATAATTAAGTCTTATGTCAACATATTTCCTTGACCAGACCTCCTTACTGTCATTCATAGATAAATTTGCTTCAAAGCACCACTTTGGAAGGAAAAAAATTTGTTCAGCTAAGATTAATGTCTATTTATACTTACTTGTGCCCCCTTCACTCCATAGATACTTATGTACATATATTTCTATATAACAGCCATGATGCAGTCTTTCTGTCTGCTGTAGTTGTGAAGATAATGTTAAGCGATCATTAAGAATATTTGTGAAGATAAAGGGTATTGTGTAATGCTGGTGTTTCCTCCAATTAGAGTATTACAAAGTATGCAAGATTTTTGCCCTGTCCTGTGGTCATAGGACCTCTGTTTCCAGCTGTGGGGCAAAGACCAAGCCCCAGTGTGTAGCTCCTGCCTTGTAGCTGATGTAAATCTGAGAGAGCGCACAGCTCAGGCAGAGCAGAGCTGGCTGGTGTTCAGCTACTTGGAGCAGAAGCATCTCAGAGAGGAAGCCCCTCTGCAGAGGACAGTGCAAAGATATAAAATGTAATAAATTAGTGTAGATAAACTTCAATAAATTTAAAAAGTCCCTCCACTTCAGCTGTGATCCTGAACTTTATCTTATTAATTCACTTGTCCTTGTCTACTACCTTGCACACCTTTTCCCCCTTTCATTATATGCTTTCACATCCTGTATTGGGGTGGTGTCATGTATTAGAAATTCCTACTGGTCATGTACCCATATATCCCTCCTATTTTTTAGGTTCTTTCTCAAAAACTTTATACATTTATTTACCATCATTTTTTTGCCTTTTCTTTCCGTCCAATAGTATTTGTTTTAATTACTGTCATATATGCATGCAATAGAGGAAGGTAGGCTCCTTTTGAAGTTATGTTGAGGAGTGAGCCATAATGAATTCCGAAGCCAGAGTGGGTTTTTTTTGGGGGGGGGCTGTTAAAGCATAGCACATGCCCAAAGATTATTATTATACTAATAGTTCAAAAGCATTTAATTCAACTGTGCTGCTGAACTTTGGGGACGTAGCTGGCACTTCTCTTAGAAAACTTACAAGAGCTGCATATTCAAAGCACTAAGAAAGGAGTCAGAAGAGTTGCAACGTTTTACTGTCATCTTCCTTCAATTTGAGGAGAGCATTGCTCTGTCTCCATGACCTTGTCTCTGTAGCTGCACTGTTTTGATGCTTCAGTTTTCCTAATCATTGGAATTGTTCTCCCTACTGTGTATGATGCATTTAGAGTGCTGGCAAGACTTCACAAAAGCAACTAATCATTACTAACGTAGGGATGTTAAACATAAAGGAGAAAAACCTGGACTTTAAAATGAATTTGATATATCCAGTCAAAAATTATCTATCTCTTTTTCTTTAATAATTACAGAATGAAATTAACACTGCCAAGCATCTGAGGACTAAACTTTAACTTGCCTTAAAATTACTAAAGGCTATACGAATGCATATTCAGCAGTTCATGTGTTATTGCATGTATTTTCTTTTCAGTGAGGTATAATGTTTTCTTCACAAAATATCAGGAAAAAAGTTTTCAGGGTTTTTTTTTCTTTCATTAACCTCCTAAAATACCTCATCACTCTTTCCCTGGTGTGAGATACATTCACTGTCCAGGTGGTAGTTGATACTTTTCAGAGAGAATATGATATGAAATTCTCTGGTACCACGGTTTGTTGTCTCACTTTACAAAGCACATAGCATCTAACTGGTTTGAAAAGCAAAGAAATAGATTTGATAACTAGTTGGGAAATTTTGGAGGAAGTTTTTTTTTCTCTGAAACTGCTTGCATATTGGGGGGAAAAAGACAATTTTTGGAAAAAGTGTGGATAGTTCTGTTTTTATGAATTTGGATGTTGAAGTAAATATGAGACAGAAAGTATGAAAAGCCCGCAAGTCTAAATTAGGTTGCTACATGTTATGGTTCACATCAGCCACTCCTAACAAATGAGTTCTGAGTCAGAAATGGGAGTTTCACTAAAATCAACCTTCTCAAAAGGAATTTGGAAGAATGCAGCAAGATGAATGACCAGTCATTTCAACTATATAACAGAAGCAACATTTTATAATATAGTGGAAATGAAAGAAAGAAATAAAGGGAAATAGAAGATGACAAATGAGAGAAGAACAGTTCTCTGAAATCTTGTTTTCTGACAGGTGTCCCCATACTGTAACGAATGTGAAACTGATGACCCAAGCTCAATGATTCCATATAAAGTAGAAATGATACAGAGCTTCATGAGTTTTTAATCAACTCAGTTGACTCATTCTTGCTGTGGACTTGTTTTGTTCCTCACAGTCCAGTTGTGATTAACCTGCAAGAAACTAACACCCACTAGACAGAGACATATAGTAGAAAAACTCAGCTGAAATGAGTGCATATTATCTAACTGAATCCAGTGGTTACCTACTAATATTCCCTTCTAAAGATCCCCATTAGAATGCTAAAGTAATTTTGTTATCTTCTTTTGAATGTCAGCCAAAATTTACATTTTGTACAATCTTCTTTTTGCAAATATTTTTAAGCTATTAATTTCTGTGTTTTATAGAAAGGAAAGGACACAGATGAGAGATCATTAAACCCTGAGACACAATCCTCAAGTGCTCAATTCTTTCTCACTCTGCACTTTGCATTTGTTCCTTCTCAAGAACCAACTTCATTGGTTTTCAACACAAGTTCTTTTGGATGCTGTCAGGTCGGCATCCTGTACAGAATGTAGTGCATTAGGATTTGTCTGTGCATAGCACTGCACTGAGAAAGGACTGCATTAATCTCAGCAGAGCTGTATGCTAACAAACCCAGACAGCTTTTTCTATTGGAGCCAGAGTGTTCAGAATGAACCTTGTCTTGAACAAGGCTGTACTAGACATGTAACTTTAAATTGTACACTTGCAGTGGTTTGCACAACTTGTTCTCTCATCAGAACTTAAAGATCCAATACTTAATCACTCTCAGAAGTGTCTTTTCAGAACCACCTCTACATAAAAAAAGAATTTGTGCCTTGTTTTAACACTCCAGCCCTGGAGCTGTGGGCTTGCAGGCTTAGCTAGAAGTTTTAATTTAATATATATATAAAGGGTTCTTTAATACCTCAAGATATCATTCAGAGAGTAAGCCACAGACTTGTTCCCAAGAGGTATCTTTAATAATTTAGGGGGAAAAAATAAGAGAACTTGGCAAAGGTTCAAGAAGGGCACTACACAAGCTACACAAAATGTTCCACAATACCAACTCAGCACATATTAATCCACAACACTTAAGTCAATATTCAATCCCTTTAGCTCCAAGACACCAAGAAAGGAGCAAAGAAAGAGAAGCAGAGGGAGAAAGAAGATAGAAGAAGGAAGACGGAGAGACACATCATTTAGCTACCATTGAACCTTGTGGAAGACCAGATGGCAGTGCTGTGATACGTGGCACACCTGTGCCTTTGGTTTTATCTGCTCTGGTCCCTGTGGCAAACCCCACCAGGCAGGGCCTCTGACCTTCTGGCCACTCTGGGGTTTCAGGCTAGAGTGAGGGCAATGTTCTAACTGTCCTGGCCAATCCATGCCTGGGTCAGGGCCTCCAGGGGTTGTTAGAGTTTTTCCGGGCTGTTTGTGACTGACAGCTGCTCTGGTGCTTCCCCACGTGGGCTCCAGGACCTGCTGTGAGGGATATGATGCCACCCCTGCTCTGTGAAGTTCAATCCATTCCTTCCCTCTCCACACATACACACACATCTCCCTGCTCCTCCCCAGGTGATTTCAACCCAACAATTACTGATCTGTGTCTAACTCCTATCCATGGCCATGGCCATTCTTGAACACTGCTTGGGAGGATGTGTATGCCCTCAAAACAGGGAGACAAGTAGGAATCTAAAATTCTCTGCCATCAAAGCAGTTGCCAGGGAGAACCTGGTTGTTTAAAGGCAGCCTGAGATGATTCATTCAAGGTCAGATTGGATGGGGCTTTGAGCAACCTGATCTGTCCTAAAGTGATTTGTCTTTTGCGGAGTGGCTAAGGACTATGATTTGTCTATCTCAGAGAAAAAGAAGCTGAGAAATGACTTGGTTTCTGTTTACAGTTTCCTTAAGAGGTGGAGAGGGAGGTGCTGATCTCTTCTCCCTGGGATTCAGTGATGGGAGGCATGGGAATGGTTCAAAGCTGCACCAGAGGAGACTGGACATTAGGAATCATTTCATTACCAAGAACGTGGGCAAACACTGGAATGGTCTTTCTAGAAAGATGGTCATTGCCCCAGGCCTATCAGTGTTTAAGAAGCATTTGGACAATGCCTTTTATAATGTGCTTTAACTCAGTCAGCCCTTAGTTGGTTGGGCAGTTGGGCTAGATGACCATTGTAGGTCCCTTTAAATGGAAATTATTCTATCCATTCCATTCCTTCGCCCACCATGGCAGGAGTCTTGGACTAGATGATATTTAAAGATCCCTTCTGACCCAAGCCATTCTGTGATTCTCTGGTGATGTTGGCTACAGAACATCTTTGCATGCTATTTGCCTGTGTGGTGTTGTGCCTTAATCTCAGCTGCCTGAGGAACCATGAAGGCTGTGAAAACCTGTGACACTGAGCAAAAATTGTCTGTCAAAACCATGAGCTTTTCTTCTGGAGAGAGAGGATTATCAGCTTCATGGAAGAGAGACATATAAGCTGTGCTGAATGAAATTAAATACGGAAAATACATTGTAAACATTGCAGCTTTTGTAAAGATCATATGAGACACCAGCCTTCTTTGTGCAATACCCCTGCTTCTCCTTCTATGGTGCTATGTAATTGAAGTACCAGTGAGAAGACAGAGACTGTGTTACAAGCCATTCTGCATAGAGAACTGACAGCTTCTAGAGGTTGCTTGGAAAAAGGTCTGCTTAGCCAAAAAAGCTTTCTGCCCACCCACAAATGCAAATGCTTTCAGGGCCAATACTAAACCAAAATCCATAGAAAGGACTGTCTGGGAGACATCTATCTTTTGAGATCAGGTATCTGGAATATAAATCTCTGCTAGTTAAGAGTATTAAATGAAGAGTAGTTAAGAGTATTAAGAGTAGAATTATAGAGAAAAACAGCTGGCACTGATAACCTGACACTTAATCCCATCCCTGATATTATTTATTTTTATTCTGGATTAGTTCTAAATTGGTCCTGTGGTCCAAATTCCCATTTGCAGATGGAGTGTAACATGTGAACTTGAAGATTTTCTTCATGATGGTTTTTTTTCCAGAAGTAATCCAGTGTATGTACTCTTAATATTTCCCAACACAATAAATGGAGCCCAGGAATACTTACTTCAGAAGTGAACTTCTGTTTGCAACTAAAAACATTGTGTGAATAAGCTACAGACAACGTACAGAAAAATATATGCGTACGAAGTCTATAAAAAGTAAACAGTTGAGCAAAGTCACCGAAGTCAGGGATAGAAAATGTTGCACTGAAAGGTGTGTCTAAAACCTCATAATAGTTGCAATGTCTTAGTTTGGTGTTAAGAAAGGAATTTCTCACCACTTAGAATTGTAGTGCATCATAATGTCCTGGAAAAAGAGGACTTACCAAACTGGTTTTATTTAACTTTATATGGCAGAACATAAATTTGACATTTTTCTTTGTGAATTAAAGAGCTATTTACATCCATGTATCACAAGCACAGTTAGAAAGTAGAACACCAAGAAGGTCAATTATATGAACAAGAAACTACAGAATGGAGAGAGCAAGTTGCTGTATTACTTGCCTAGTTCATGTTGAGGCTCTGAGGGCCCTACCAGGTTGGACTAGACCTGACAATCCTTTATTATGAAAAACAAGTTTGTTTTCTTGCTCATTTGTGTTTTCTACTAATTTTTAAGCTCTAGAAAGGGCAGTAAAACATGTGTTCCATCATCCTAACTTCCTAAGATATAAATTCTAAACCAAAAGTTTATACCTGTAATCTACTGCTTACAGATCTGAAAGCTTTTTTGCCTGGGGCTCGTGATGCTGTTGCTGTCCTGCTGTGAGGCATTTGAGGGCATTTCTGTGCTCCTAGCACTTGTTCAAATGTCATGTTGAAAGACCATTTGCAAATTTCTTCTCTTACTCTGATGTTTTAGCCACTAAATCTTCAAATCAGGTTATGATATTCAGATTCCAAGAAATGCCTATAACAGGAGGAGGACTCACTCCCACCACTTTTTGTAGCAGCTTCTGAGCTAAAAGAGTTTCCCTGGAGAAAGGGAGAGCTGTAAGACACTTAGACTACTTTTTAGAGTATGTCAGGAGAAAATCCAGGCGTCTTGACAAAGTGCATGGAGTGCTGCTTATTTCTTCTTTGCTTATTTCCCCAGGGGCCTATTTTGTACTTAGGGATTCTTTGGGTGATATTTTTTCCCTCACTGGCAAAATACACTTTTTATTCCTCTTCTCATGTCATGTGCAATGAATAGACAAACCTTCACAGGTAAAATGCAGGAAGTAACATGTTAGGGGGCTTGTAGAAATAGGTAAGTTAGGGTTTCTGAAAAATTTTAGAAGTCAAGGTGGGATTTCCTTTCTTGGCCCTTTTCCGATTTGTCCTTGTGAGTCTAAATTTCACTTAACAAAGTTCTTAAGCAGCTTAAAGTGCTGTGTTGAATTGATATATTAAGGATATGAGATAAAAGTGCAAAGAATATTTGAAAATATATTAAATAACTGAGGGAGTATGTGTGTAATAAGAAACATTAATTATTTCAGAAGGTTACAGTATTAAAGCAACCTGTCTTTTCAAAAGCAGGTTAGACCAACATGTTACGTAAGTGACAGACACCAGATGGCTCCACCTCATTAGAAATCAGACTTTTCTGTAGTTTGAGCAGGAAGTAAAGTGGGCCTGTGGAGAGGGACTGATCAAACCCTGCCTTGGGAATAGGGTGGAATGGACATGTAAAACTGATTATGTAAGTTTGCACTTTGTTAGATATTCTTCAAATCATAGCTGTGGGTGGGGTGTGGAGGAGGGATATAAAAGTGAAACATTAAAATTAAGTGAAGAATGGAAATTGATTGTCAAACAGGATAAGAAATTCAATGAGGAGTCTGAAGCTACAGCAGATATGGAAATTCCTGCTTTAAGTGCTAGATTGGACCTACTTGACTTATTATCCTCCTTGACATATAAAGGTTCTTCTAAAATTAATATTTCTTCATTATTACTTTTAGTTCAGCTTTTATGGATCTGAAGACATCTCCTGAATGTGAAGTACTCTTGTGCAATTCTATTGACTCCCAAGGAAAACAGTGGAGAATATGAAAAACAGTAAAAGGAAAATGATTATTTTGAAAGTGTAACAAAACTTTTTTATACCTTCTGATGTCAGGGACTAAATCAAACCTTTGTCTATATACCTTACATCTATTCTGTTTGTTTCTTCTCATAGTGTAAATGGAGGATAGGAGAGCAGTCACTGCAGCCCATTTAGTTTTCATTATGATATATTCAGTGGTTTTGTTACACACAGATACTGAAAATCTAGGGAACTATATCAAAGCATTAAGCTTGATAAAAGGGTTTTCTCCTGTACATGAAAGGAATGAACAGTCTCAAGGAAACACTGTATCTGCAAATACAAGGATGCTCCTTGGCTGAATAATTGAGTACAGTGATAGAAGACACTTATAAAAAAACAGACAGTACAATTTGAGTACGAATATTTTAAAAGTGGTGAACTTATGATAAGTTCATGCCTTTTGGGTTTTAAGTACTGAACACCTGCATAGGAATAATACTATTTGTCACATTAAAAATTTCCTAGGGTATAACTCATCGAAAGCTAAGTAATTAGTTCTTTGGAGAAGAGTGTGGGACAGAAAACATCCTCATGTCAGAGCAGTGAGAGAACCAAGGTAAAGAAAGAGAAATTAAAAAAACAAAAAAAGAGATAAAGCAAGTGGATCATTAAATGGATCTCTTTGTATTCACTTAATTGAGTCAGCTGGCAGTTCTCCTAAAATGCCCCTGCTCACCATCACCCAGGGAGCTTATTTGCAAACCTGTGCTTCTTGTTTTGAGGACAATGACTGGAAACAGGAATTAGGTGCCTCAACCCCACAACTAACTGCACATCTGTTGCGCTGGAAGTCCTTTATACTCAGAGAGTAAAAGCAAAAAATCAAAATGGCTGCCTATGACAGTTACCATGTATATGTATATAGAAGAGACATTGGGCTCTTTCCCTCTTAATTAGGACAAATAATAAACCTAGAATGAAAGGCTTCTGTGTTCAAAGATATTCAGCTGGAAACTGCACAAATCTGGGTTGACCCTCGGTGTAATACAATTACATGTACTAATTATTTAGAAGTGTTGGCTATTTCAGTAATGTTGCTTTTCATGAGCTGTCAAGCTCCTGCACGGGTTGCCTCTGTTCCATCTTGGTTCCCGTTCCTGCTGCCTTAGCAATTTCTTTCTTATTCCTGGCAGCTGGATTTCTCTTACCCTGACAGTGCTTTGCCAGCACTTTGGATTTACTATTGATAACACTGTGCTAAGCATTATGCTAGCTTAATGTCTACAGCAGCCTTCCTATTGCTAGGGTGTGTACTGGAGGCATAAATAAAGGGATTAGTTTTCAAGTCTGAGATTGGGATATACTTATCGATTGGTAGAATTCTAGTGTTTTTTAAACCAAAGAAATTTGTATCATGATTATATAATATCCCCCAGCCCTCCACCCCCCCTTTCCCCAAGTACTGCCATTAGTTAAACTCAGGAAATTAATTATATTTCCTTTTAAAACTGATATAACTATGTAAATATAATTTCCCCCTGCAGACTACTGGAAATATCAGATCTTTCATTTAATTCCTCTTTAAAAATGCTTTTGATTATGCTTTCACATGTAAGGTTTAAAGAGCAGACAAAGTAGATTTATATTCTTTAATATTGATGTCAGAAGATGAAATAATAAATAAATTATCATAATTGACAGACTCATTGCTAGAGAAGGTCTCCCAAGTTACCTGTCTGCACATGAAGCTACCTCTGAATTTAGAGGGAATTTGAGGCTGAGTGTCAGGAGAAGTGACTGTCATGTGTTTCAACAGGCCAAAGTCATATCCATTATTCTCTTTCTGTGTTGGCTTTTAGTGCTGCCTCTTCTGTCTGAGACTTGAAGAAGGACACATGCTCCTGGAAATGTTTTAAGTCCTTACAACTCTTTCAGTCCTCTAGTAAAAGTTATTTTTGCCCTTCACATCTAATCTTATATCTGTGTCTGGATTGTTGTGGTCAGAATAGCACCATCTCTAACCTCTCTTCTGTGAAACCTCACCATGCAACTGATGCACCTGCTCCTTGTTTAAATAGTACTGCAAGTCTTCAGAAATCTGCTGAAAACACTGGGCAGATTCTGACCAACCTCAGTGAACTTTGTGTTTTGTATGAGCTATTTCAACTTCAAATTCTTATATTTAAAATAAATAGTAGAGGTATACTTGACTCTCATGAAGATGAGCAGCTGGTTACAGGGTTTTGTATGTGTTCTAGAATTCAGTGGCTGGGAGGGTAAATGGTGAACTTCTATACTTCCTAACATAGAAAGGAACCAAAAAGATGGCTGAAAAGATGTAAATTATCATATAGCACAAAATTAATATAAATGACACTCCCCAGAAGAATGTGTGAACAGGCAGATGCTGTAGAGGGCAGCTCCATTCAACTGCTTATTACAGAATAAATGATAGCATCAAAAAGTAATACAGCTCAACGATACAGGTCATTGACTTAGACGTCTCTGCTGGGAATGATTAAAGTGGCATTTAGCCTTACTGGTTGACTCTCTGGGGTGCTGGAAAACATCCCATCAATACAAATCTGCTTAGCTGCTCACAGAAAGAATGACATCATGGAAACATAAATAAATTGCTGACTCCCAGCCTGAGGATTTTGGATTTCAGGAAATAATGAATAGCACAATGGAAGACAAAACAAATGAGCTAATCAGACGACCCCTGAATTATATTGCTTTTGGATATGCTCTTGTGCCAGTGTATCAGGGCACTGGAGTTTTGTTCTTATGCATGGGTGAGGAAGCAAAACTGTTGCTACTCAAAACACCAATTTTGAAAAAAATCACCTATGAAAATAATATAAGAGATAAGACAAGAAATGCTGAAGGGATCTCTATAGTTATCTCAATTACAGCAGAGGGTATTGTTAAGGCTTGTTTTGCAAGTAGATACATAAGCAATGTTTGCAGTACTTAATGGAACATTACTGCTGCTGCTATTGCTGCAGGAAAAATTGCAGTATAATTACGAATAATTCTGAATGGGCTGTATCTCTTCAGGCAAGGGCAAGGTCTAAAACATCTCTAAGCTACTGTATGATACCTTTTCCAGTAACAAGATTCAGTGGGACTGGGAACTAAACCTCAGGCCTGATCAACTTCTACAGGCACATGTTGGATTAAGAAACACCCTACTTTTTGTACATGTTATACATCTAAAAGAGAAAAGTTCAATGAAGTGTGCCCTTTTAGAAAATCAAATTATTTTATTTTCCTCTTGTATTTCTGGGGACATAAAAATCCCAAAAGCAAAACCAAAATTGTATTATCTTACTTTAAAGTCTGACTTACTTAAAGAATATGATTGGCTTCTATTATGTAACAGAACTATATTTTCATAGAACCATGGAGGGAATTCTATGGGACTTATAAACCATATACATGTATACCTATGCAACTTAAATCAGACATAATTTAGAAATCAGACACAATTTTTATATCTGAGGAGAGAGGATACTTAGAAAATCACTTCAGGTGGAATTGTTGTGTGTTTATGAAATACAACTGCCTTTTGCAGAAGAAATGTTGTGTTTATTTGCCCTCACAGAGAAAGTGTGGTCCTGTATGACTAAACTACATGGCTGTCATTGTCTCAGTTCTTGTGTGTAAAGCCTTCGTTCATCTGATTGTAGGCAGGAGAACAGTCATAGCTTTTTGATTTGAGTCTTAGAGATACCTCTTGTTCTACTCCCCTGGTTTCTGGAGTTGTTCTTCCCAGGGAAAATGAATGCATTTCACTAGATGGGAGATGTTAACCAGCAGAAATTACCTTCTCCTCGTGTATATCCATGGGAAATTAAAGCTTTTGCCTGAATGAGTAGGTGGGAAGAACAGGAGAAACTTCTGCTGATCTAAGTGTAGACAGCATGACTTCAGGGAGAGGTAGATCAAGAACTGTTATCTTTCTTCTACTTAATCTAACCTTTTCCACTGCAACTTCATTATGAAGTGCAGTGTACTGTTTACTGGAAGTTTGTCTTGGTTTGAGACAATTAGGAGGGGCAGAGACCACAGATAGAAGTCTCTTCATCTGATTCAATGCCCCTGGTTTATCTAATATAGAGACAGAGACCAAATATGTCCTGATGTAAGTGAAAAAATAGCTCTTTAGCAAGAAGAATGCCAATAACAATACTGATAAAACTGAGTTAAACCAATCGATGAGAAGAAACTTCCCAAGCCTCACCCATCAAATCAAACCGAGATGGTGGCCCATCCTTCCCCATCTGCAAAAACACACATGGCTACAGAACAGGGACAAGATGGATGTGCTTCCATATGGTACACCTCCCCACACCCAAAAACCTGACAAGAACGACTGAAGAGCCAGTGCTGGAGTGAGGCCGCTGTGCTGGTACAGGCAGTCACAGCAGGGCTGTGGACCCCCCAGCAAACTAGAAGGAACCCCAAGACACCTGTTCTATCCAACAATGAGACTTGATTGTTGCAATCTTGATGCTCATTAGTTGAAGTGGTAGTTGCAGTCCAGATCTGCCGAGATGGTAGAAGTCCCATGTTGTGAGGGAAGAAAAAACTGTGTTAAGACCTGTGGTCTTTTATTTGACTTAGGCTAGGTGGGAACCCATGTGCCACCTTTCACGGGGCAGGGAGTTCTACCCTGGATGATGTAATATTAGATCATTGGACATTTCAGGAGTCTTTGACACCTCCTAAGATGTTACAGCTGTTGGTTATATCAGCACAGGTGGATCTATTATGGCTCATCAGTGGAGATGAGTATCTTCAGGTAGTGAATTGTCCCAGTGCTTCCCAGGAGGGGAGTTATTGCAGCTGAATCATTTGTGTAAGGACAGAGAAACATTACCCAGTTTGACAGGATTTTGCCTCTCTCCTTGTTTGACATCCAGCTTGCAGCTTGAAGTGGCAGGTGTGCACACCATCCTTAACACTTGGATGGTTACTTTGCTTATCATCAGCTTGCTCCTTGATTGTCTGAGTCATCAGCATTCTGGTCTTTCACATTTATGCATGCATTCTTCTAGGATATTAGTACCACTCTTACCTCAAGTTCTTGTCACAGTCCAAATCAGTGGGCATATTTGGGGAAAAGAGAAAAGAAAAGATATATACAAAATTTTAGTGTAACCTAGGACAAAGTTCAATCCATAACTCTTTAGGGGTAATGAGCAACTATTTCCAGAATTCACTGCTGTTAGCCCAAGCAAGTGTGCAGGACAGTTGTAGCTGGCAAAAGCAAAATGAATTACTGCTACATTGCCTTCAGTTGTAGTGGAGGGGTGATGCTTATCTTAGCTAATTAATAGCCATGGAAATGATAGTCAAATTAGCTCATGACAGAAGTGTCTGACTTTTCACTGTTCTTTCATTTGCCTGTTTAAAGAACTAAGTTATGCTGCAGTAAAATCAATGCTGAATTCTAATGACTGCTGGATAATAAAGGAATATTTTGATCAAATCTGTCACATACTTTTCTTCTAGTATATTTAGTCTAATAAAAAAATGTTACTGGTGTAAATAAAAAATGTTATTTGGAGTAAGCTTTATTTGAACCCTGTGGACCGCAGATCTGTGTCTGCTCTCTGAAGGTAAGATTGAGGTACATCAGAAGGAGCTCAAAACTATTTACTAACTAACAGCACTTGTGCACTTGTTTACCTGGTTTGTTGTTTTATTTTGCAGCCAGAATGAGATAGAGCAAGTGTAGTTAATTAGCATATCTTGAACAATAGGGACATAAATCTAATTTTTATTCAGATAGTGTGCTGATGGTACAAAATTTGTGGCTAGAAGAGCAACAAGAAAGCATTATTTGTGAAAATTAAGGTCTGAATTGTTATGATTGGGTTTCAGTCAGATTCAGCTAGTGTAATTTTAGATGATATTTCACATATCCATCCATCTGACTTTTTAGCTTCCTATCTGCCAGACTTTATTGAAGCACCAGTTTAACAGATTCCTTGGCTCCATCACTTTTCATTTAATATCCTCATTTATTTTTTTAGATTGCAATGAAGGTAAGGTTTAATTAGTATTAGAATACAATTTCTTTCCTAAGTAAACCATACAATTGAAACCACAATACTTAATTTAATGGAAAAGCTACCTAGTGAGCAGAACTGATTGTAAAAATTAAGTATGGGAAAATACATTTTTCAGCCCAGACCTCAAATTGAAATATTCTGGGGAAAAAAAAAAAGAAAGCAAAAGAGAAGGATGGGAAAATGCACTTTTCAGAGGGTAGATTTAAAATATTATTCCTAGCTAATTTTCATTCTGTAAGTTTCTTATCTGGCAAAGAGTTGTGCATCTGCTTAATTTTAAATATAAGTAAAGATATTGGTGTTCTTGGCATTAAGTTTAAGCAGAAGACTTAATAGGACTGTTTAGAACATAGTTCAGTGCTGTTCAAAGTATACATTTAGGCAGCTGCAGGATATTTTTAGGATCTATAAACCTTGTATGGATAAGTATGCACTACTTAATACAGCTTAACTGAATTTTAATATGTGTAACTGAATAACACCTAGTCTTCAAAAATTAATTAAAATGACAAGAAACCTGAAGAGTAATAGTAATTTGACATTAGTTCTCTCTCCACATCCTTATCAAGTACTTTATTCCCTGCTTCTCTGTGCTTTCTCCCAAGTAGGGAAAACTCATGCTCTCTGAGCAGCAGAGGCAATAGTTTCTGGTTTGACAGAAAGACTCTGATTTTATTGCAAACATACTTCACTGAGGAGTAAGTAATTAATTCTAGCCAGGGAAATTAGGGGTCAATCTCTAATTTCATAGTAGTAAAGCATAACATTGACATATAAAAAATCAGTATTCAGGCATTTTTAACCATTATACAGAATACAACCCCCCTTGAGAAGACAATCAGAGCAAAGAAATACAGAAATTCACCAGAGCATGCACACGGTTTGAGAAAATACTTATAGAATGGAAAAATTGAACAGATTCTCCTGCATCTGTGTTTATACCAAAGTGCTGTTAAAAAAAGCACGATACATCAATTCAAATATGCCAGTTTGGCAGCACGCAGCACTTAGAGAAATCAAGCTTAGCTGCCATCATAAGGAGTCAGTCACTGCAGAAAGTTGTCACAACAGGAGGGCAATTAAAGAGATTTATAGATCTGATTTTCAATGAGGTCAAATGGTAAGACAGAGAAAGGATAACTTTACTAAACCTTTTTCGAAGAAGTAGGCTAGAAAATGCTGAGTTAATCCCTCCCCTGAATTTTGAGAATCTGGAAAGTAAAGATCAGAAAATCCTGTGTTAAAGGAGAATAATGAGCCCCTCTGATGTCAGTGCAAAGAATTCATATTCCTTCAGACTCCAGAGTATCATGACAATGTTTTGAGAACCAAGTGCATTGAGTTTGCCTGTGCTGAAAGGCAACAGACTTTAGCTCCACCTCGACACTTTTTGGCTACTCTCATGTTACTTTTGGCTGTACCAGTGCATGGAAAAGACTGACAAGCATTCACTCTTTATCTATGAGATAGTTGTGCCCTACTACAGCACTCTGATAGGTGTGGTGGGTTTGGGCCAGCTTGTATTCATTTTGCTATCTGTGCACAGTACCATGCCAAAGCAGAGGTTAGCTGCTGCAAGTTTAAATCTATCTTGGATATGTCTTCATTAAGTGATGTTCACAGTGACTGGAATTCATCCTTGACCAGACATTGACACCTGCATCTGAGCTAATCACTTGGTGCTCCCTAGGTTATTAGTCTCCATTAAAGTCAGTGGAGAAAAATGGGCAGGTTTAGAGCAAAATTTATCTTATGCTAAAGTAGGCACTGGAGATAGGTGAGATGAATCACATGCCGCGAATGCCTCTTTCAGTCTGCCAATTAAAGCAGCCCAGGTGTAAGCATCGACCCTGAAGACTTGTTGAGGCAGGTGTGACAAATCTTCCCTCCTAAGCTGCAGAATGAATGTACTTAGAATGGAAGAGTGTCTCCTGAAATCTTTAAGTGAATAAGCCTCTTACTGGTTTCAGGACCAGTGAAGTACCCTGCTGTGTTTGTATTAAGGAAGTTAGTTTTCCATGGTGGGTAAAGCACAGGGTTGTCTGTCAGAATGTCTAACTCACAGTGCCTCAAATGCACTGACATCAGGAATCAAGAAGACATCACCAAAGATTAAGGTTTTAGTGAGGTACAGAGCACCTGAAGTCACATCAACTCCCTTAGACTTCCCCAATCTCATCAATAGGCGCATAGGTGTAGAAGAGTTTTGTGTAGTCAGGTATAGGCTGTACAGGCAGAGAACAGAATAATTGTGTCAAAGAAGAGCATAGCTTTGTGTTTAACTTTCTCTTACACACCTTTTTATACCTTTTTCTAAAGCATCTGCTATTTTCTGCTGGAAGAAAATTATTTCAGACAAGCCTAGGAGAAGACCTCTTAGTCCAATCTTAGCAAAACAGGACCTGTTGGATGTTTTGCTGTCTGAGTAAGTTTGCTAAAAAAAAAAAAAATTCTACTCCTTCTGAGCTCAGCTATCTAAAAATTTCTACTCCTTCTGAGCTCAGCTATCTCTTCACCTCCCACCCTGATTACTAAAGCTGAGCTAAGATTGCACATGTGTCAACGGGTCTGTACACTGGAATCTCATCTGTTTTACTATGCCTGTGTGGGCTGAATCTTGTGAAAGATATTATTAATTTTTCTTCACTGTTTCTTCTTGCTCTTGAGGCATTGTCCAGTATGCATTTACCCTGTGTATGCTGTTATGGATGCCTTAAAATCTAGATTATATGGATTTTTATATAACTCTTTGAGCACTTGTAGTAGCACTTTAGCTAAGTATCTTCATATTAGGTTCCTGAAATATGGTTTAATGTTCCTTATCAAGAATTCCAATGGACAAAAATTGTAGCAAGTTAAAGAAAACTTTATCTCCTAAAAATGTTCTTAGAATAAGACACAACAGGCATAATGCTCTTATAACAGTCAAAATTATCTGAGAAGGCTCAGAATCCTTGAAAATGGTCCAAGCAGGACATAGAGAGTTGATGAAGACTTTTGAGGGAGGAAAATATGGGGTCTTGGGACCACCAGCTCAAATGTGGGAGGTGTGCCTGTGGGAGGACCTGAGGGAGGGAAAATTTTTAGGCTGGGTGTATCCCCATGAGGTAATAGTTAGATATTATAATTAGATGATACTATAAGTTTGTAAATCCCTCTGTGTGTGTGTATGTGTGTGCGCGCATGTGTGTGTGTGTGCATGTGCTTGCATATGCTATCTTTGTGCACTTAAGATGTCTTAAAGAGTTTTTTCCTGCCATGCTATACTAACATTGTCCAAAGAATTATTGTGTACAAATACAAGAAAGCACTGCTCTAATTTCAACTAGTTAATCTACATGTCAACCACACAAGAATTATCCCCATTTGCAAAAGGAGCTTAGGGAATGTGAATAATAGCTAAAGCTCTGTACAAAATTTTTCTGTTTTCCATCTGACACCTTCGTGAAAGATGTCTAATGTAAAAAATGCAGACAGCACAATGCTGGAGGAAGAAATACTTCCTTGTGTGAAATGGCTTTCTTTTCTAGGAAGATGTATATGCATATTTTTTTTATCTTATTAAGAGCAGAAGGAAACGAATTTGACTGGAAATATTTTCATATAAAAATACAAAGTAGAAAGGTAAGTTCCAAATCTTAGGAAATGAGAAATTCACTATGCAGTTTACAGTTCTATCTGTAAAAAATATAAAATTGAGTGAAAGCTTTCTAAAAAACATACACATTCTGGTTTTATTTTCTCAAGCAGCAGTTTGAGTTAGAGCTATTCTTAATGCTTCAAGTAGTAGCTTTATCAAATGCTATGTTTTGGAAATCTTATGACCAATGTTTTCCTTCTATGCAAAAATACACAGGAAGACAATTAAGAAACTAAGGCTTTGAATTAAGCATGGTGTGAGACTAAGTCAATTCTTGGTGCTTAACCCTGCTTACAGCAAAGACAATAAATAACACATGAGAACTGCTTCTTGGTACTGAAAAATAACCCCCCACATTTCCTTAAAGAGGGAGGCATTTCTGGGTCTTTAAGTCTGCTACGTCTCTTTAGATTTCATGTTGGTTTAGTGTCTTCAAAGGCTTCACTTTGATAAATTTTCAACAGTCTATTTCCTGCCAAAATCTGCAAGATTTCTCCTCAGTTCAAGAGTGTGTGTTGCTTTGTGTAAAAGTAGGGGAAATCCTGGTTGCTGTGACTGAGGGAGGCAGCCCAGGCATGCTCCCAAGAGTATTTATTCCTCTAACTTCATGTTCAAACCCACGTGGCTGTGCTGTACTGATCCTGCACTTGCTAAACTAGTATATCTGTCTCACTGAAACTTTAATATTCTAATTTGCCTCAGAAGACTAATGCTGCCATTACTTAAGAGAGACCTCCTTTTCCTGTCCATCTCTTCTCTTTCTCCTGCCTCTTCTCTCCCCACCACTGACCCCTTTCCCAGCAGTCAGCTGCTCAGAGGGTCTTGTAGCCTCTGTTAGCACTAGAAGGGTTTCGATGTGTTTGAAATGAATCTGTCTTCAAGAATTATTCACAGAATAACTGAAAATACAGTTTGCATTCAACAGACTAGTTCCTCCCATACTTTTTCAGCCTCCTTCCTCCATCCTTTGTTGCATTCCTTGATTTTGTAGTTAAAAAGATAATGGAGCAAAACATTCTTCATCAACTTGGTGTTGAGCTACCTGCTTCAAGTAGGTCAAGCTTGGGAGAATAGAAATGAAAAATACAAGCTATGTTTCTGTGGTTATTTTCATGAAATGGACACAGAAAGTGCCCGCAAAATTCTGTTTTTCAGAATCAGTAATTTTCACAAGATTTTACGGAAAAATTATAAATGTCCTTGTCATACATGAATTAAAAAATGACCAGTGCTACTCCAGAAAAAGTCACTTTTGTTTAATGTTTACTTGTATTAATACAAATTAAAGAACTTGTAGTTACAAAGAGCCATGTTTGTTATATATGTTTATAGTAATTTATTCTAGAATGTTTTGATAATTTCTGGGAAAGGCCTATATGTAAACACATATAGGTTTGCTATCATACCTCTAAGTTCTGATCTGCTTCTGTGTATATAACCATATCTTCTCTGTCCTAGAATAACAGTAACAAGTAACAAGTGGTGTCTCTTTTATCAACTGAACCTTTGGTGGCCTGCATTCCTCAGCATCACTTAAGCCACAAGGATTTCTTGCAGGTGATTTTCAAAAACCTTTAGACTGACTCTCATACTCTCTCATTCACAGCAAGACATATGCCATAGGAAAGCAGTTCTGCAAATGTGCTTCTAAAATTATTTGAATTTCTTTTTTCATTTTTCCTCAGTTATAAAAGTGAATGCCTTCATTACCACATGGCTAGTTCTGCAAAGACAGCAATAAAGGTTTCTTAAAAATAGTCTAAAAGAGATTGCTATATACTAAAATAAGCAATGTATTCAGACTCTTTCATCTTGCTACTTTGATAGACAAAAATGATTGATGGGTCTCCTTGGGCAGCTAAGAAAACCACTTCCCCAAAAGTTTAATGGTGCCATTTTAGATTTTATAGTTCTTTGAGATATCACCTTTTACATTTAGATGATTTAAAAAAAATGTTAAAAGGAATAACTGGTTCAGAATATTCTCTTATGGCTTGATTCAGTGAAATTGTTCAGGGAAACTTCAGAACTCTTCATGAGGAAAATGGGAATCATCTTTGTATTTTAAATACATCAAAAAGTTGTTAAAAGTTTTGAAATGTCAATGAGCTACAGAGGAGGAGATCAATGAGCAGAGGGCAGCAAGGATAGGTTTAATGGTACTGAATTTACCCTAGGTTTCTCTGCCCTTTCTCCTTTCACATCTTCTATATAAAGACCAGAAAGTCCCCAAATAAAATCAGAATATTATCTAATAAGTAAGAATTACTCCAAAACAGTGAGATATCATTGAGAAATACACCAAAAAATCCAAGTTAAACTGTCATGTTGAAGTAGGAATAGAAATATTTTTAAGGGGATAAGCTTATTTTTCACTACATGAAATTAATAATTTCTCTTATTATTTTTTCCCAATACAGAAGAATGTATTGAGTCTTGTTAACTTCATGTATTCAGCAGTGAAACCTCTAATTTTGTAACCCAAATTCATTTAAATCTCATTTCACTGTCTAACTGAAATAATCTAGATAGATAGATATTTCAGATTTTTTTCCTGAAGGACTATTGTGGGTAATGTCCAGGACAGACTCAGAAGTGAAATATTGCATCCACATGAAGGATTAGTCCTGAAGGCTAGTCACTGTATGGGAACCATGAGGACAAACACACAGAGAAAAGGGGATTTTTTTTCATTTTCCAATAGGCCTGAGCCTGCATCTCCTGTGATATTGTGTTCTTAGCTGAGAAAAAATTACTTTTCTATTCACAACAAAATCCTGGTTTACCTTTTTTCAAAAGGACTTTGAGTATCAGAGTCATTTGTTCTAATAGTAGAAGATTTTAAATACCATACCAAAAAGAAAGAAGCCACACCTTTTGCATGTTTGCAACTCTGCACCTTTGGAAAGAATCTACATAACATTTCTATAAAGAGATAAATAAAAAGATGAAATACCACATTCAGAACTGATATGAAGGTAATAGCTTGACAACTGACTTTTAGTATGCAGCATTTTGCTGAGAGTCATAGCCATTGGCTGCCTATGAAAAAAACAGTAATTTAAAACATTAAGAGGTTGAAGAGATAAACTTACTTGCATGGCTTTATTGCCATGTCAAAGAGGTAAAGAGATTAGGTGGCTCCTTTGAATGTCAAAATTTTTCTAAGGAAAAACATGAAAAAAGGGTGTAATTTCTTTTTTAAATTTGGATGAACTGTGTGCTTCCTCGGAGGAGAAGCAGGTGTGAAGGGTTTTAGAAATATTAGACTAGAATTTTGCCCATGTTGATAGCATCAGTTAGTTCTGAACACTAACAAATTCCAATCTAAGACATATTTTGCACCGTGGGATAGAGTAAGGTTGCTAGGCACCCCGGGCATTTATTTTATTACTTGCACGTCACAGGGTCATCTGGGTATGTATTTCCAAAGGAAACAGCAAAATAACAAATTCCAGATCTGTCAGAGAAATTAAATTCTCATTTTGTCTTAACCTTTGTTTCATCTGAGAAGAGAATGAATTTTAGTTAAACAATGAGGGTGATTCAATGCTGAGCATTTGCTTGCAGAATGATTTATACTCTGAAATGGAAAAAAAGGCTCCACTTCAAAAGTATTGTCCTAAAATTAAATTTCAAAAATAACAAGAGGAGTGCAAAGTGGAGAAACTCTGTTAGGTAGGGAAGCACAGACAAGCCGTGAGGGGAACTTTCATTTGAGTCATCCCTAACATTAGTGACTCACAGTGGTGTGCAAGGAATGCAGTTCAGCATTGGCTCTGGCAGCAGAGATATTTCTGACAGGGAGATATTCTCTTTTAACTCTGAGCTACTGTTTCTGCATGAGGATCATCATTTGTGTTTTGGCTGGAGGAGGTCTCAACATAAAATTTTCTAATATATATTTTCATATGATTTTCTAGTCATTTTCCTATGGTATGCATGCACATGTGTGTGTATGTGTCAAAGAACCCAAGAGAGACTTAAAAGAGCAGAACTAAACAAAAGAAGTCCAATATTCAGATTATCCAGGGAAATATATTTCTTTGTTACATATGGGAAAATAGGAAAGTAAGGCATAATTCCTGGTAGTTGATCTTTCAAGTTTATTTGGAGGTTCCCTTTTCATGACTAAAGGATGTTTCTTGCATGCTTGGGGTTAACCAGCAAAACTCCTGATGAGGACTACTGAGCAGGCAAATGAATGCATGGGAACTCTCTGGTGTGTTAGCAAATTGAGTATTTATGGAAAACTGATATATTTTGAAAAAAAACCTGTTAGCTGTTGTAACAAGCTTTTATGAAATTCGCAGTTACCTTTGTAAGGCAGGTTAGGCCAATGTTGGGTTATACTTTTTTGTGTGTCCCCACCAGACTGAAATAAAAAAAATTTAGAGATGTTTATGTGTTCTTGCCAGATTTTGCTGATAAAAAGAGATTCTACTTCCTCAGTCCCCCACACATGTACATACAAATATATACATTAAAAGTTTAGAGAGCATTGTTTATTATCAGTTAATTTGTTGGAGGTTTGGGGGTTTTTTGAGGTTTTTTTATCACCAGGAGAAGTGTCCTTCACATGAAGGACTACTTTTTACATTTTTAATGAGGCCCTCAAGAGCTTCACTGCAATACATGTAGTATGTACCTACCACAGGAACAGTGCAAACAGCAGAGCCTGAAGTGGAGATTGGACCCGTGAGTATTAGAGCATGCCACTCTGTTTGTTGCAGTATTTCCATGGCAACTGGATGCTATAAAATGTTCTCTAAATATATTGCTTTTGCTCTTTTCTTGTTTTATGTTTTTTCTCTGCTATTTATCAATTGCTATAAAAATAGCCTGCCATGATGTTTTGTTTATTTGCACTCATGCACATGGTTTTGTATTTATTTTGTTATTATTAGCAACACCAATTTTAATGGCTCAGATTACCAGAGAAGATAGAAAAGGTAAATGATGAGTCACTGTGGCAAAATAAAAGTAAACTCTACTTATAAAAAAAAAGTCAAGGTGAATATGTATATCAGTTAGTATCAGACAGAGATGTTTTTGTTCATACAGATTTATTTTTCTTGCCAGTCCGCTATTTGCTGTTAACTGCCCTCTGTGATCCTAGCTTAGCTTCTATTCAGAGACTGCAAGATAAATTAGATGTGGCAGAGAGCATCACCTTTCAGTGCTCTGTGCCACATGTGAGAGCCTGGATGCTCCCAGGCAGACAGAAAACAGTGGTGATGTGAGCCAGAAATGACACATCAACTGAAGTTCAAGGAGTGCCATTGAATTGTGCTCTTTATCTACTAACAAAACAGCTCCACCTGTGTGCCCAGGCTTAGCTAATGAACCACCACTGTCAAGCTGGGCAACATCCAGCCCTGCTGTCCTGATCCATGACACCTGTTCAACCATCAGACAACACCACATGCTGAGGGTGAAAATCATTTAATGAAAAAAAGGAGAGTAGATTGCAGCAGGAGATCTATTCTGCCATGTGTGACAGCCAAACCCAACACAGGCATGAGACATGGCTCCCCATTCTCTCATGCAAATTGTCAGTGCTGCATATGTCTCAGCTAGGCTGATATACAAAGACTAATTACAGGGCCCATCACCTGCCTTTCTGGTTCATATCACTCAATCTGGGAAGCCAGTGACAAAATTTCTTCCCTGGTTTGTATGCAAAGGAGATACATGTACATGAGTCAGCAAGGCAGGCTCCGCTATCTGCGTTATCCTGCAGCTGAGTAATGATGTGGCACAGACAGGGAATGATGATACTACTAAGATCAGTAAATAAGACCGCTCACCTGTCAGCTCAAAGACAAAAACTGTCCCTCTAGCACTAACAGCCAAAGGCAATGGGAAAGAAAAGGACAAAATTTCATATTCTATGAAGGAGAAGGGAATAACACGAGAAATTTGGACAGCACTGCTCTTCTGTTACTAGGTACTTTGGCCCATTGTTTGAAGAATAGTTGTGAATTTATCAACTCTATGCCAAAACCCCAAATATATATTCTACTGAAAGAAACTCTGTGTATGTGTATAAAGTGCCATGACTTTGAAAAATTCACACAGGACTGGAAAAGCAAAAAAGTCACGAATAACTTGCATATAGTATAGATTCTAAAAAGGATTAAAAAGCACCCTTCAATTTCATACCACACACTGTAGTTCTTAATGATGGAACAAATGGTAATAAATTTTATTGTAAAGATTTGGCTATGTGAAGATGATTAAAAGGTCCCCCGAATCTTTCTATGGTTTTCTTCAGCTTTGAGTAGGGCCTAGATACTTAGAGAACATAAGACCCCAGGTAATGCCCTATTGCTCACTATTTCTCTAATAAACTTTCTCTAAAGCCTCAGTCCCACTCATAACAAACTGTTGTAGTCTGGCAGCATGGCAGGCTCTGACAAACAGACAAAAGGTTTAATGGAATATTTATGGAGGCACAGTAGACACATTAACACTGATGATCCTTGGCCAATGGACAGTTGGTATGAATGGGAAAGGATACAATAGAAATTAAATAAAAAATGGGGATTACTGAAACAGAAAGATATTTGCCCAGAGAAGTTGTGGATACCCCATCCCTGGAAGTATTCAAGGCCAGCTTGGATGGGGCTTTGAGTAATCTGGTTTAGTGCAAGGTGTCCCTGTCCATGGCAGAGGGTTTGAAACTAGTTTATCTTTAAGGTCCAACTCAAACCATTCTGATTCTATGATTCATTCTGATTTAGATATTTTGATTGCATGAATTCCCCTAGTATTTAAGATGCTGGAAAGCTACTATTCTTTTGCGTTGCCAGGATTTTTCAGGAACAATATTTGTCTTTTTCTAGGGCCTCTTGGGACTCTATCCCATCCTAAAACACAGTAGTTTTCTGGTAGATATGCTGCGGAAATGAGCTTTGCTCCTAGTAGCCACCCACAACACTCAAACCCACTTCTCAGTATGTCACTGAATCAAGTCTATATCTACATCCGCTGTCACATGTAGCAAAATGTTTAGGTTTTTGTTACTGTGCAACAGGGATCTATCAGACATCTCACTTCATTCGGCCACTGCAGTCTGTTCACTTACATACACTGCAGAAAATGAGTGTTCATGATCGCTGTGGAAATGCAAATTGTGTTGTGAAATCTTTTCTTTATGATAAGGCCCTGATCCAGTAATACACTTCAGAACATGATTCAGTGGTACCCATAGCAAGTAGGCTTAAAGCTAGCCAGTCAAATGCCTAGCTAATGTTTTCAATCTGTCTCAGCAAATTTGTTTTCTGATGACATATTTCAGACAGATGAAGTTATTCAATTTTAAACTTAATGTTGAAATATTTCCTGCCAAAATAATGGCCAAGTTTAACTCATGCACTTTAAATATCCGCTAATGTAAATGGCATCACTCTACTCTAGAAGGTAAAATGTTAAAAAAATATTCCTAATAAAGGTGTCAGTGGACATGAATGAGATTCTGTCCATTAACAGATATAAAGCCTTGTAGAAAACTGACTTAAATAAAACAATTAGTAAGATATTTAGTGTCTTCAAAAGTCCATCTATACCTGTTTTCACAGGACTTAACATGATATGCAAAGGTCTTTTTATTACTTTGTTTTCCTTTAAAGGGTAAAATTATATAAACCCTGAATTACATTATTGGAAAAAATTACATAAATAAATGCTCTGCAATGACAGCACTGGTCAACAATAGAGGTAAGAGATCTGAAGTCTTGGGGTAAGCCCTGCTGTAACAAAGGGAACTAGGATGGACACTGTGCACACTCTTGCCCCCACCATGTGCTACAGATTTTGGAAGAATATAAAGATGAAATGAGGCTTTACTCATTCCTTGTGTTCTACTCACATACTTGACTTCCTAATACAAAATTTACTTGCTGTTCCAGAGTCCTAACAGGCTTAGAAATTGCATTCAAATGAAGAAGAATTAGTGAGGAATGTGGTCTAAGGGATAAAGTGCAGCTAGTGGCTCCTAGCTTCCCTGAGGCAGGGACTGGCTATAGCATAGCATCACCCCTGACTCTCTTTATGTATGAATAAGAAAGTATTGCAGCCCCACAGTAGCTCTGGGTAACAGGAGACAACTTTTCAGCTGGGGTGCATCCTCAGGTGCTCTACATATGGAATAGCAAAAATCAGCCCAAGCAGAAGACCTGGCCTTTTAAAGGATGCCATTAATTTTGGTATCAGTGCTATCCACCCCATTAGTTGTTAACAAAACTGATTGCTGCTTTGCAAGCCTCTGAAATACATAGTTGTAGGAACAGTGCTACCAAGTTAGCAGAAAAAGACAGATTAAAGTGATTTTTATTGTAAGTGGCTTGTATTATGCGTGTTTCAATGTCAAAAAAGAGAAATTTGCCGTATTTTATTTTAATCAGAACAAACAAGGACAACAATTTTCTTTAGAGTTTAATGTTTCTAAACCAGATAGTACACAACTAACAATGAATTTTTAAGATACTGATTAAACAAGACTGAAGTCTTTACACCCTGGAGTAAAATTTCAACAGATGCTGATCGACTAAGACTGAAGACTCGACATCACTGGAGTAAATTCCATACCATGTAATATTTACTTCCACAGTTTTACTGTGAGATGAATGACATTGACTAAGGAACACAAATCTTCTAAATAGGAACTCAACATTTTTTAATGAATTGTCTGCAACCATAATATGCTGTGGAGAGGTAATACCAGGTTCTCTGCTGTGTCAAAGGAGATGAGTCAGTTTGTTCCACATGACAGTAGGGACTACAACAGTGTGTTGATAGGTGGCAGTGAATCCTCTTAGCTTTAGTAACCCAAAGCTTAAGACATGAATAAATGAAAGAGAGAGAGAAAGAGATGCTTCTCCTGAGTGATTCATGCTACCTGAAGTCAAGCAGGTTGAACTGCCCTTGGATATGCTTCTCTTTCTTCTTGGCTACATAAGGAATTTTAAATCATGAACACAGATCAACTACCAGACCTTTAGGTGCACAAATGAATTGCTGTATGATCAGGATCATAGCAATAGTTCTGAGAGACCTCTTTCAAATTTAATCACTCCAGGGCTAGGATTGAAAAGAGTTTATTTAGTTAATTTTTAAATATCATTATAATTTAGCAGCAAAGACCATACATTTGTAACTAAAGATTAACAGCATGATATTTGTGTCTTTTTATTTAAATAATTGCTAAAACTTCAGTTAATGAAATAATAACTCAGCAAGATTTTTTATAATTCAGATACTAAAGAAGTAGCATGTGCAGTGTGACAAGTCCATTAAAAAGTGCCAAATTGAGTCATTATGGTAATTACTACCATAAGCTACACCCTACCTCCCCCGTTTAAAGGCAAGTTTAAGGTTGTTTAGGTCAAGCTAATAAAGCACAGAACCTGACTTCTGTGGAAAATTTGGCTAAATTAGTTAATATGTTTTTAAAGTATGTTGAACCTTAAAATGAGCATTTTCTGTATTGGCTTTTCCCTCAGCTATAATTTAGATGTATTCATTAAGAGTTATTTGTTTTGCTTGGCAATGGATTGTCTGCAGTGGCTTAACTGCAAAAGTGATTCTTTGATATTATTATTTAAAAAATCCCAATAATTAATAGTGGCCCTCAATGATCATACAGGATTGGTGGCATGAGGCTTTAAACAGTCATCACCAAATGGTCTTCTGCATCAGCTGCTTTATATCAGTCATTCTCCTGGAATTCTGTGAGGTTATGTAAGTTAAAATTTATTCAAAGTAAAATCAAGAGTCTGCTTAAATGTCCAGTGGCCCCTTATCCTTCTATTTTACTGCAAAAACAAACCCAAAGGTATGTGCTGTCACAAAGTGTTGTGCCTGGTACATGACTAAGGTGTGACCAGTTCAGGCACTACCTAAAGCTTTAACTTGTGACCCCCAAAAACCTCAGAAAGGCTCATTTCAGCACACAGAATTCTTTGGAGCAGGAGACACACTAGGAAATCTGGCTCCAACAGGACAGGAGATACAGAACCAGAAGTGACAAAACTTTGAGGAACAAAGGCATAGAAGAATGTTTGCACAAACTGGGACCCAAGATAGGAAAATAAGAGACCAAGACAGCCCTACAAATGCAAAAGCAGGAAGAAGGCCATGGATAGGGATCACTTGCTCCCTGAAAAGACTTTTGGGACTACTCATGCTAACAATTTCTAAATGCACTCAAATATGGTACTTTTATGACTGCTTTTATATTCTTTATCCTAACTTTCCCTAATAAGATTTGCCAGGAAATCCAGACAGAATTAGAATTTGTCCCTCCATGTGTTGATGGATATTAATGTTTGCACCACAAAGGTCAGTTGAGAGGGAATAAGTGTGTGCTAATGGCCCACTCAAAGGAATTCCTGCTGCAGAGCAAAATTGAAAGGAAAACCATTAGAATACCAGCATTTTGACATTTTTTGATGACAATCAAGCTTCTTCATTGAATTTATTTCTCTCCCCCTTTTATTTCTGAAAAGAACCAGAATCATGTGTAATACCTGGGTATTGGCAATGTACATGGATGCTTACAGTATAAGCAGGACTTGATGCTCTGTATACATGATGTCTGAATTTGAATGTATCTCTGTGTTTGCAGCTACCAGCTCAGGCAGGGACAGGATACATTTGTTGTGGTAAAAGTGGTATTCATCAATTTTTTCTTCAGTTTTGCATGCTCCAGTTTGATCCTGGAAGCACCTTGAAATGAGCTTCTGATTTTTAAGGCATGTTTAGCCACTTCTGCAGTATGTATTGCACTGATCTGAGGGACCTTGAGAAATTCTGTTCTGTTCACTGTGAAATTTTAGAGCTCAGAATAAAATGGACCTTTGTCTAATATGCAATTTTTAAACTGTATCCTGCCAGAGGCTCTGAATATGTGTAATCCTCCATCTTTCTTTCTCAGCCTGATGAGCAGTAAGCACAAGTCAACATTAACACAGTGCACATTTTCAAACATTGACAGCTTCGGGTTTTTGTTTTTGTTTTTTTAAACTAAACCTTCTGGGTTCGACTAATGTGAGTTTTAGAATAGCTCCTGCTGCTAAAGCTAGAGGCAGGGCAAGCCTTAGGGTATTGAATGCATTGTGAAAGTGCCTATTCAAGAGATACAGAGCCAGTTACCAGATCTTGGAGGGTGGGGACATGACACCACATGTTTTATAAAAGCTCTAGCTGTCATCAAACGGTTCAGAAACTACCCTCTGTTTTTTGTCCGGAAAACATTGCGCACTGATGGTTATACTCTGTACTCTGTATTTCAAAACCTAATAACTACATATCTGTGAAGGACTAAAATTAACCTGACATCTTCAAGATAAACATACACGGATTTAGCACTTGAAAGTAGTTTAAAATCTCAAAACTCTTTTTAGTAGAAGAGCATTAATTTTTATTCTTATTTTTATTATTATCAATACCTGGCATGTTTCTGTGCATTCAAATTACAAGTAAACATATAATGAGTTTTATATGTCTCTGCCAGCTCTTAAGTGGGTCTGTCTCATCACCAAAAGCCTTTCTTTCACCTTTCAGAGCACTCTTCTTCTCCCCATGTTGCTGTCTCCAGCAGAGCCGGTCCCCCTGCACTTCCCAAGTGCCGCTCGCTGCAGTGGGAGCTGTGCGGCACCACGGGCACAGGCACTGCGCTGCCGCAGCAGTGATAACAAGGTGCCACCTTCTGATTGCTTCAAGATGTGCATCCCACGCTGAGAATGTCTGAAGTCCCCTGAACAGATGAATCACTGGCTGAATAACGTTGTTTGCTCCTTTAGAAATATTCATGGGACCTCCAGTGACAGGGGCATCTAGATCTGGATAGTGAGGAAACCTGCTTTCTTCACATGCAGAGCTGTTCAGAACTAATAAAATGACACAATTTTGAGTTACATTTGAAACTTTACCTAGTACTTACAGGATCCTCAGGTTTCAAGAATATTTCAAAAATTCTGTATGAATTTACAGCTTTGTTATTTTTTCTCTATTGTCCTAAATTTCCTTTTTGATTTGTTTTCCACTATAATTTCATTAAACAACCATGACTGAACAATAAATCTGTAGCAGCTTTCTCTATGAAATGTGCTAAGATTTTGTCTTCTGTGTGGTCACAATGGAGGTGAAGGAGGGATTCTTGTTGGACATCATCTCTGTTTCTCAAGTAGGAGTCATTATATCATGTTGCCCCTGTAGGTAAGATAATTTTGTACAAATCCAGCCTCTACATAAAGCTTTTCTTGGACAAATAAATATAAGAAAGCCTTTGCATCAGAGACTGTAGGCATGGGTAAACCTTTAATACAAGCCACACCTACGGGCTAATTTGGAGCAAATTATACAATGGTTTTGAGCTATTGATATGTGCTAGAATTTGATAAATTTTGCATACGTGGTGCTTACCTGAAAGTGATAGTAATACAAGCAAAATGGTGCCAAATATAAACTTTATCATGAAAAATGAACAGTCAGTTACAAACAAACACCACACACTTCTAAATAAATCCAGTATTTTGAGTTTATTTTTGAGACCAACGGTTTCCGTGCCTCATTCTTTTCAAAGGATGTCATTTAAAATAACCTTGACAGGAAATTGCTGTTTTCTGTCCTTCTTCCACTCTGAAAGAAGGAGGTTGCAGCTACATACAGCTCTTGTTGGCTGTTCCCCTTTAGCAAGGGGCAGGCTGTGAGGCTGGCACAGATTTGAGGTAGCTCAGCCTTCCCATCATGAGAGGAAAGTTGTTCAGCTCAGCAGCACTGGGTAATTTTCAATGCTTTTCTGTGTTCAGCAATGAAACCATTGTACTCCCTTGCCTTTCCCAGAGTTTCTCATCCTCTTGGCTCTCTGTTTTCTGTTTTCTAGTTTGTGGTTTGATTGTCTTGGCCATGTGAGGATGTGGGGATATGTGGTTCATGAGGTCTGGTCAATACTGAAAACACACTCTGCCTTCAGCTACTGTTACCAAATATCTACAGAATGAGATCTGGGGTTCTTTTTCTCTTTTTCTTCAAGGTTACAGCTTGTGGTATATGTGTACATTTCACTCTTTATTTGAGTTGATAGGCTCTTCTATAGAGTGCAGTGCCATGAGCTATTATCTGTCCAAAGTGACGTTTCTCTGTTTTTCAAAGAACCTTCAGACTCCTTTTGTGCATGCCAACCACACAGACCTCACAGGCAACCTGTCCACTCATAACTCTCTGCCTCGTTGTCTGGTCTATAAACAGACTGCTCTCTGAGAAGACCAAAAGCCCTAGCAAACAGACATGCTCTATCCTGTGGCTACAGGCAGCTACTGATATATTTTAAAAAAATAAAGTAGTGCCCTGCTATTCTTTTAAGAACACACACCCCTCACAATGGAAAGAAATCTGCCATTTGAAACTATGTTCATCCCAAAGGCATTGCTTATAGAATTCCTAGTCTTTCCTTTAATCAATCAGCTCCCAAGTTCTTCCAGGTAAAATAATCATGTGTAAAGATATGGTTTCTAAAAGCAGCGAGCTGGGCTAACACCATTCAGTGACCTCTAACAGTGCTTCCAGTAGGGGTCCTCCTGTCACTCTGCACTTGCAGAGAAATTCTCTCTTAGTCGCAGGTATGGAAACACATTACAGTTGTATATAGAAATGTAGATAGTCCCTTTTAGCTTTCTGGGGAAGCTTGGGTGCCCTAAGAATGCAAAGGACATACTAGGAATTCCAGTATACAAAACCAGAGCATTTAATGGTTAATGCAAATGGCTTACTGGGAATTACTATATACCAAACAAAAGCATTTAATAGTTAAGGTTTTCTGTAAAAACAGAAGCTTTTTTGCCCATAATAATTTTTTTCTTAGAAAAGCTTTCTTTGATAGTAAGTCTAGTTTATGTTTCAGTAGCATCAGTGTGTCTGGTTCTGGGCTCCCCAGTACAAGAGAGACATTGAGCACCTGGAGAGAGTCCAGCAAAGGGACACAAAAATGGTTTAAAGTAAACAATATTCTGCAGAGAGAAAGGACTTCACACAACAAGCTTATGAAGTTTATAGTGAAGACCCTTTATTACACATAGCACACGGTTTATATAAGGGTTAGAACTACAGCTTATTGAGTAAAAACAGTTACACACCACCACACTAGAAACTTCAGTTGGTTAGAACCCATATCTCACAAGTCCCATGTTTATATTATTTTATCCTGGCTGTTTCCATGCACCTGCAGAGTTCTGTGGGAACTTACTGTATGAATCCCTGGGGAGTAACCTCCTCCCTACCAGCCAGCAGCAGCTGAGCTCCTTGCTGCTTCTGGCTGATAGCTAAGTCTCACAGGGCCTGTGCAGACTGGCCTCAGTCCCACAGGATCTTACATAGATCTGAATTGCTCACTTGTGATTTTACTGTACCAACAATGGTTAAGGAACTGGAGCATCTTTCCTATGAGGAAAGGCTGAGAGAACTGGAGCAGACTGTTCAGTCTGGACATCAGAAGGCTCAGAGCCATCTTATCAGTGTGTGCAAATGCCTGAAGGGAGTGTGCAAAAAGGATGAAGCTAGACTTTTTTCAGGGGCGTCCAGTGACAGAATAAGAGGCACATGGCACAAAATAAAAAAGATGAGGTTTTCTCTAAACACTGGGAAACATGTTTTACTGTGAGGATGACAGAACACTGGCAGACATTCTTCAGAGATTGTTCAGTCTCAATATAAATCTCCATCCAGAGATGGTCCTGGGCAATGGACTCTTAGTGGCCCTGCTGGAGCAGTGGTGTTAGACCAGATCCCTCTGATGGTTCCTTCTAACCTCAACCGTTCTGTGATTCTATGATACATGAGATCATATTCAAAATGTATGCTATAAATATTTTTGCATAACTTGTTATTGTCATCACTCCACCTTTGTAGACTGCCTGCAGATTGCAAAAATCCCTCTTTCTGGGGGGGGGTGGAAGGCACTCCCTACCATCAATTTATATGTTTTACTTTTGTGAGATTGTCCAAATGATTGGTGTCTGCTTTTAATGCACAAATTGCTGGAGCTAAGTTATGCCTATATGAGGACAGCAGTCTTTGAAACAGTGTTAAATCAATTGAAAGAAGCAGGTGGGCTGTCCTCATGAAAACAAGGAACATTCTGATGTTCTTACATTTCCAAATATCCAATTTTTGTTGTAATTTTTGTACTCTGAAAAGGGAAGAAATAGCCACAACTTCCAGAAAGTGTTCTATTATTTAGGCTAATTCGGCAAATTACAATTTTCCAGATGTGGAAGAGAGTTAAACATTCATTAGTAAATATTGACATTTACAGTCTGCCCTTCCACATCAATTATTTTAGACCTGGCCTATGTATTCTGATTATTTTCCTAATCCTCTTTTTTGCATGCCTTTTTAATATTCAGTCCTGCCTCAAGAACTTGCTCATAAATTTGTGCTACTTATCAAGGCAATATGAATTTTTTTTTAGTAAATCTGGCACCACTTTGTTCTTTATCACAATTAAATCAATCTCAACAGTTCCTGATCCTGTTTTGTTTTGTTTGTTTGTTTTTGTTTTGTTCTTTGTTTGTTGGTTTGGTTTGGTTTGATTTTTTGTTTTGGGGTTTTTTTTTGTTTTTTTTTTTTTGTTGGGTGGGGGAGGGGTGATTTGTAAGGAGGCCAAAACAGTGATGAATACTTGAGCTTTCATGTAAAGTAATAACTAAAAGACTACAGCCAGTGCTTGCAACTTATATTTGATTATGTTTAGCAATGAAGTTTGAAAGCTATTCAGTATGCACATGATTATAAAATTACTGTATCTCCTAGAAAGCTAATAATTATCAGAGCACCTCCTTCCTTCTTTGATCTGATACATCAGCAATAGGCTAAAACATATACGTGCGTTGTCAGTTGCCTTGCTGTTTGAGGGAAAGCCACTCAATTACCTAAAGAGGGTCCTTCCCTGCAGAGCTTGCTTTCTGCATGTGCTGCAAAAAGCTTGGGTTAATCATCTTTCACTGACACCTAAAATCTTAAGTTCTTTGTCATGCTTCTAGGCTTTGTGCACTAAATTTTGGGAAAGTAAAAGTCAAATCAGGAGTCTCGGTCAAGTACTTTTTAAGGATACATTGTTAGTATGTACATTTAAATGAAAGTGATCTCTGTTTGCTACATGTGATTGTCTTAGCTTGATCTAACGTGTTATCTCTGACAAATATGAAAAGAACCCTTTGGAAAAGCGTTGAAAGAACAGTTGGAAAAGCAATGGACCATTTCTGTAAATGTTTTAGTTGTGCGAAAGCTAACTTGAATAACATAAACATTTATGTGAAACCTCCCTAAAAACTTCATGAAAAGAGCAGAGCAGAACCAACATGTTAATTTTACAAATATTTGAAAAAAGTCAATTTGTTTATATAGAAAATTTCCATAAAAACGTTAATAATTTAAACAGTAATGGAAGTTTTAAAGCAATGCTACAATTTTTCAGCAGCTTTCTACATTAAACACCCTACCTATTGCATATATGATTTTGACTAGAATCTGAGAATCAGTATTATGATAATCAGAAAGAAGCTCTTGTTTTTCATACTGACAAAATTAGTATATGAATAATTAGTCTCTGCTGTAAGTCACTGGGCAGATCAACACACTCCTCATGAAGCATATCACAATCATCTCTGAAAAAAGATCATTAAATCACCCCTTAGTAAAAGATATTAGATTTTTAAGGTTTCACTGGGAATTTGCATTAATTTGTAATGACATTATCTTAACATCTGTCTTTGGCAGTACACACATTTGGTGCTTAGCAAACCATGAAAATTACAGACAGTGTTGAAAATCCATGTCAAGTCAGATAGTCTCTGCCTGGGATTTTGAATTTCAAGAGGTGGCTTTTATATTTGTATCACTGCAGGACCAGCCTGGACTGTTTGAACCGTATTTGAAATGCTTAGATGCTGTACAAGCAAGGGACGATGGCATAATTCTTATTTCAGCACAATTATAAATCCATATACATAAATCCATTTCCTGCATCACTTCTTTACAATGACTTCTAGTAGAAATTGATTCAGATGAACTTTGTTTCTTTATAAGCTTGGAGTTTTCATATGTATATTCATAATTTCTTCCGTTGCTACTTATTGCTAGGTGTAGACATTGGACATTTTATTGGATTACCATACTGTTACAAAGCAGTTTCTAAAATCTTCCTTATAACACCCTCGTGCATTAACTGCTGGTCACGTCCATGTTTTTGGAAGGTTTGCCTTCCTGCTGTTTTAAGAAGATTTCTCTTGTCCTCCCAGTTGTGAAGTGGTACCTGTCTCTCTTTTGATGTCACTGTGATGCAAGGTGACACAAGTCAAATGAAACTAAGCCACTTACAGCAGGGTAACATTCAGCCTGAGATCTGTAATGTCTGTAAAGATGTTTCCTCTGCTGTTGGCAGCCATGTGAACCTACCTGAAGTCACCATGCTGACTGGGTTTGCTTGAAAGCGTTGCTCTTAAGTGTTTCCACTTGTGAAACCTCCCCACACATTTTCTTCACTCCCTCTTTAAAACATAAAGCAAGTTTAGACAAGCAGTGAGACTAGTTTTTCCTGAATCCACTATCCCATGAAAATATATTCTCAGTCCTTGGCTGTGTGTTTTCTCTGAACTTGCCCTGGATTGCATGGGACACCACGCAGATAAGATAAAAGCCTGCCTTAATTCTGTGGCTGGTTTTTACTTAAATTCGAGAACAGCTGCTGGGTTTGCTTCCCTGCCTCTTTTTCTGGTTCCAGACCCACGAGTGGACTCCAGGTGGCAGCACTGGCACCGTTTCTAGAGCTGGCGGAAAGGTTTTGCAGGGAAACATTCTGATTCAGATTGTTTGGTCCTTCCTGTTTCCTGGATGAAACTTGTGATGAAAACACAGCTTAAAATTTAAATTCTATCCTTTTAAAAGTTTTGCTGAATGATATTATTCTTAGAATCCTCTGTGTCAGCTTTCTTTGCTCAAAAGCATGTTTTCTGACTCAAAATCTGTAGTAATAAAGCTATTGTGAAAAGTTTCCATGAATGGGCTTAAAGCAATTAAACTGAGATTATTTGGGTTAAATTATACCCGTTTTTTCTCTTTTCCCCAGGAAGTTCTAGTCATTTCACTGCTAAGTGTAGGAGTTCTTCTCTTTGCAGAAACAGAAGACTGGAAGAGGATCCCTGGGTCCTGAAATCCTCCATCTGCAGTTCCAGGTACAATGGCATATATGCCCTTAAAATAGCCTGAATTATTGAGCCATGAAGACCAAAGAGCACTGGACATTAATGGTGGGGATACAAAAATCCCAGCTTCATGCACCGACCAAACACCTGAATCGTAGTCAGATTGGTGGGGATTGAGAAAGAGAATGACCAAAGGAAACAACAGCCATGAAGCAATATAAAGTATAGATATGGTAATCTAAGGTAATATAAAACTGCTGGTAATGGCCGCTCTTTACATCCAAAAGACAGCTGTAAGTTTACAGGCTTTAACCATGATTTTGACACACTGAGAAAGGAACTCTGCGTTTCAAGTACTTGTGTGTGTTGGTTCAAACACTATATGGTCTCCCTCCTGAGCATAATTCTGCTTTTTACATGTTATTGACTCCCTTTCAAACACTCTGCAGGAATCCGTGCTCCTCCCTGAGGCAGAATTGGCTCTGAGTAACTCCTTACATCTCCTTGCTATTACCACAAGCAAGTACAGACACAAAAATGCACATTTTCCCAAGCATGCCTGTTCGTTCTCTGTTCTTTTACTTTGGATGGATATAAAATCTGGATGATAGATTAATTATTGAAAAGCAATGTCACCTCTCACTTGTTTCTGTTAGCATCAGAAGAGACACATTCCATGCAGTTTTACACACACAGAAAATAAAACATGTTATATAAAAATTCAAGAAAACCTTTATGTACACACAGAAGAGGCAAGCAACTCAGCTCTCTTTTCAGTTACAGAAAGAGAATCAAGCAGAAGAGTGTCTGCTGATGGAAAATTTTATACATTAGAACACACATACAGTCTTTCCCTAGTAAAGTCTTTAAAAGCAATCTAAAAATATTGAACATGTGAAATCAACAATGCCGACTTTCTTATATATATGACCAATCTTCGTGAATGAAGATTTGGGAAGGGCACTCCCCACATGGGTGTTCCCTTCAAGCCTGTGCAGTGGATTTTTTTAGGTGAGGCTCAGCGTGCGCGGAACTGGCCCCACCGTTTAAGTCCTAAGGTTCATTTGCCACGGCCGAGCGAGCTTGGACAGTGACAGTGAAGTCCTTAGGACTATCTACAGCACCCGGTACTAACCGGGGCTGACCCTGCTTGGCATCCAAGATCTGACGGGATCGGATGGCAGGGAGGCATTGAACTGCCGGGGACAGTCCGTACACTGAGACTCGAACTCGCGACCTTCGGATTCGGAGACCGGAGTGCTCTCCACTACACCACGGGACCACCCTACCGACTTTCTTATTAAGCAAATAATTCCCAGTTCCTAATTCCAGGTGTTACAGTACTATAGAATACATATTTTCTATAAAATAAATAATGTAGATGTGAAATCCTTACAATTTCAGATTTGTTGGTTTGGTTTGTTTTGTTTTGTTTTGTTTTTTTTTCAGGGGAAGTAGTATTAAGTCAGCCTGCATGAGAGTTGAAAATATGAAGTAAACACAAGTAGTTTGAGTTACTTTTTCAGAAAGATGTAATTTACAGTCAAGTAGCCATTGAATCTGGTTCATTACATTAATCCATACTCCATTCATTAAATGAATTAATGTGCTCTGTTTCACATGTTGGACCTTTGCGTGCTTCTATTTGGGGTAGTCCATTCTGAAGGCTGTTCTCTGAGCTAACCTCATGCATCATTATGGACTTTTTTCACCTTTCAGCCCCAGGAAGATTTATCTGCATTTCTTCTGACTCTTGCAGCTCTTTCCCTCTGGAGAACTTTCCATCCTGGATGCTCTGTCTTAAGATCAGTACTCAAATAAGGCCTAGGAAATAGACTATAATGATTTGCTTTATCATCTGACTTTTTTATATCAAAATTGCTTTTGACTTTAGTGAGTAGATTCCCTGAACCAAAGCTGAAAGACTAATTCTTAATTCTGAAACCCTTCATTAAGTAACTTCATGGATCTGCAGATGAACTAATTTGTCTTGCTAGCAGAGCAGAACAAATAATAAGAATTTGCTTCTCTGTGCATGCATGCTGCCAGAGCCTCTCTATGCTTAATTTCAACAAAGAACCCCAAAAATGCAAAAATCAAACATTCTATTGAAAATAGGCTTCTTGCTATTTCTCTCATTTGGGTTTCAAGCATATTGAAAAGACACTATATTCTTGAAGCAGTTTTGGTGTGAATTCTAATCAAACCCCATACATTATTTGAGTGAAACATGAGTTGAGGGCTTTTCGAAATGCTGTAATGACAACTGGGCAGAATGAAGGACAAAAATCAATGAAACGGAAATATTCAGTCCCATTAAAGATATGACATAAACACAGCCTAATTTACTGCAGTTCTACTAAACTAGTCATCTGCCTTACCTACGTCAGTAATTCTGCATGGTTTACAAGCAGGGCTTTCAGATTATTATCAGTAAAGCACTCTTTCTCTTTTTGGATTGCAATAAAGTCAGAGACAACAGAAACAAAAATAAAGCTTTAAGTCTGTCTTTGCACTCCAGAGTCTTGGGGAGCTGATAATTTTCCTTTGTCATGTCTGCAAAGACACTGCTAGTAGTGGCTTAGGACAGAGGACTGTTGGGACCAGCTGACAGTACACACCTCATGCTGTCTCGGCTCCCATGTCCTTGCTGACTACAACCAGGGCAGCAACACATCACTGCTACACTCACTCAAACCCCACCAAACAATTGGTGATAAGGTGACAGCTAAAATGAGAGAAAATGATTGACAGTATGGTTAAAACAGGTCTTTCAATCAACCTAATTTTTGAGAAAGGAAGATAAGGGATTCTGATTGGATTTGGATGGAGATCGTTGCAGAGGTGTTAAAAATACTACTCTTGTTTGTGTCATTTTGAAGTACTAATTTCCCAGACATGTACAGAAGAACAAATATCTCGTGCAAAAGGACTGTGACCCCTTATGCTGTAACAGCTTTGTCTTCCTAAGGTGATCAAGAGTGAAATCATCCCAATTTACTTATATAGTAAAGATAGATTATGTGCATAGATCTGCTGCACTCTAATCTGTATCCCACAAATGGCCAACCATTCTGTGAAATTCCTTAAGGGAGTACTCAAATATTGCATGGTCATCAACCAGGAGAAAAATAAGTTAACTTTTTCAAATGCTAAATATCTTGTTAGTTGCTGCCTTGCTACATAAACATGACTCTTCTGGGGAATAATATCTGAGTGCCTGCTCTTGGTTTGGGCCAAAGATGAGGGAAAATACATTTTCTTAGTCATCATCCAAGGACTACAGAGCTGCAGGCTGATGCAGGGATAAAAAAATCAAGTTCAGTTATTTCCTGAGTTACCAGTCTGAATAAGAGAAAATAACTTGCTCATCTGCATACCAAAAACTTACCAAGAAAACAAATCCTCGTGTATTAGCTTTCAGTTTCTTGACATAACAATGCCCAGATCCCTGTTAGCATTACACAAAACTCTTGCAGTTATTCCCTTGAGGCCAGTTAAAGATTCAGTTAAAGATGTAACAGGTATCTGTTACACCCCTGTTAAAGGTTCAAACACAGGAAGGTGGTGTTGGGAAAAGCCCCCTCAGAGAATTTTTCTCACCATACCAACACAAAAGGTTTAGGCTTGGAGTCCCAGGAGTGAGGACAAAAGATAGCTGATGACTTCTAGATTTAAGCTTAATGGTTGCGTGGAGGTGAGAAAACAGTACCCCAGCACCTGGGGGTGGGGAGAGGTTTTTCTTTCTTTGTTCCCTGTGTGCTGGTTTGACTTTTAGGAGTTTTTTTCTTTGGGCAGCTGCAGAAAGGGAGCCATGGCTTGCTGGTGATCTCTCTTTTTCTGGATCTACTCTTTGCTTTTCCCCCTCCATCTCTGGGCACCCTGAGCTTCAGAGAGAGNTGAGCTGCAGAGAGAGAGAGAGAAGAGAGGAGAGACACAGCTGCTTCAGGACACTGCAGACCTTTTTTTTTCTCCCCTCTTTCTGGGGATCGATTTGGACTGCAATGAAATTCCTGAGAACTATCACCATTTCCCCCACTCCCAGTTTTTTTTTCCTTCTTCATTTGGGACAAAGGACATAGAGAGAGAGAGACAGTTCATGTGAGTGCTCCCCACTCGTCTCTGCCTCGCTGGGAAAAAGACAGAATTCATCTTGCAGCCAGCCGAGGTGAGACACTGACACTGTCCATAAATATAACTGCTCCAGGAGGAATCTACTGTTTTGGGTGTTATTCTCTTTTGTTTTTTACCTTTGGTGCTGGGGGAGTAGTTTGCTCAGGTCTGTTTACAGTTATATCTGCATATATATGTAGATATATGTAGTAGTTAAGAACAGTTATCCTTCTTATATCCATTTTCTAATTAAAGTTCCTTTTCTTAAATTTAATAAAGAGTGATGTGATTATTGTGGAGGAATCCTCTCCTCTGCTTTTTGGTAAAGATTTTGGTTTTTCCCTCAAACTAAGACAACTGCCCATTTACTCTCAACTTTATATAAGTTGGAGAACCTCCCATAAGAACTCAGAACTTCTTTGTTGCCATAGTAAATGTTGGGAATACATTCCTTCCTGACTGCAGATATCAAAAGAAAGGTATCCCAAATATTTCTGGATGCACTGGTGTAGTACTCTTCTGTTGAAAAATGAGTCTTTTATTTCTACTCAAAATTGTCTAGCTTTGCCTTTTGACCACTTTTTCTGTCATCTTAATGAATACTAGCTCTTCTTACAGCTGTAGACAGTATGAAAGGCACTTCTTAAATGTCTATTGTGCTTACTTTTATTATATTCTCAAGTATAGTAGGTCATGCGTTACCGGCTTTTCAAACTTTTTTCCAAATGGGAAAGCTAGAAGAAACAGAAAATTTTAGTCATGAAAGCCACACAGATAAATTAAATCATCCAAACCTACTTCATATTTGCTGTATCTGAAGCTTTTACTTGCAGAAATAAACCAAGAGGACAAGATTCCTTATTTATCACGATGCCAGGATCCCATTTACCATCTTTCTCTTGAGAGTACAGTCCAGAACCTAAAGTGTGTGAACTTGATCTTCTCTGAGATGCTGAGCTTTGCTTGTGTTTTCTTTTGGGTCGAAAGGCATGTAGATTAGCTTGTCCTCACTATTAGTTCTAGCTTAGCTGGAAACATATCAGCCACTCCTTGTTTCTTGGTAGCCTCTGCTGTGCTCCATGAAGCTCTGTGTAGCACCTTGGGTGTTATGTTCTTTGTCTCTATATTGTTTCACTAATAGTAATATAAGCTGTTATTAACTACAAGTGAAATAAATGTCATTATAGAGAGCATAAAGTATACCTATTTCTAAAAATTATAAATATAATAGCACTACAAAAAATTTTCCTTCTTTTCTACTCAAAGCCTGTTTTATGATAGAATTTCATATTCAACATTTATATTCATATTCAACACTTATATTCAGTGATAGCAAAATTTCCCTTGATATTAATGGGAAAATAGAGTAAAACTTGGGAGTTTGGTGCAAATTAATTCCACAATTTCCCCTCCCAGTTGTTATCAATAAGGTAACCACATAAGTCTTGGTCAGTTGATACACTGTGCTCTGGTTCTGCTGCTGCTGCTGCTGCGGAGTAGCAGTGCAAATGCTCTGACTTGAAGGGAACTGTCAGATGCAGATTATGAATGTTAGACTGAATCAGCCTTCTAATTATGATAGCTTTTAAGGTTGTCATAGAAATGCATTAGTCTCTGCAAGTGTTGCAGGTGAAATATTGTGACGTTAACTAGCAGCTCTATTCACACTGAAAGTTATTTATCATAGTAGTAAAATTTAAAGAAATTACATGATTACATATAACTGAAAAATTATCATACCCCTGTGGTTCTGACTGTCTGGTTACATCCTGTGCCTTGAAGTCTCCCAGGTGTGTGATTATCTAATAATGTTCAATTGTTTGCCTAATTGATTCAGCACCATATGTCAAATTGCAAAGGGAACAACAATGAACAGAAGAGTTTATGCCTAAAGGGAGAGTTGCATGTTTCTATATTTCAACTCCTTCATATATTTATTGAAATATTTCAGATTTGAAATTGCAATATAAATTTTCTTTTGAGAGCTTCTGTTTCTCTAGATGATTTAAAGAGCATGGAATTAGCTTTCCAAGGCCTGATGGTCTGATTTTAGTGGCAGTATGGTTAGTTCCAAGAGATAACTCCAGATAATTGCTGAGCAGATTTCTTTTTTCTTCTTCTTCCTTTTGTGCCCCAGTGATAATTTTTATAAATTAATAATACAGATCCATGTCTTAAAAATTTAGCTCAAAGTCTGTAAATCACAGTTATAGAGAGAAGTAAAAGCTGGTTTAATGTATCATATGGTGAAAGTTCTATTCCCCTGAAATAAATTAAAAAAAATCGGTAAATAACTCTGTTATGGGAATTTCTCCAGGACAGACGTTCTAGGAAATTTTGCTCATAATTTGTAAAAGAATACAAAACCTACCTAAAATTAAAAACAAAGGCCTAGCCACACACACAATGTACTTCAGCCATGGGGAAGACTAGATCTTTGTAAAGAAGACTGAAATCAGAGCAACCCAGCCTTGCTTTTCCTCTAGCCCAATATATCATTCCTCCTGTGAACAGCAGAAGAGAGAGAGCAATCATTTAAGGATGTAAGGGACTAGACAAGTGTCTGTAAGAGTCTTCTTTACATGTTACTGGTGGTACATATTGACTGCATAATGCAGGGAACTAAAATGGAAAGGGTTATGACTAACTATGAATGTCTTCAGAGGGAAAAAGGGCCATAACCATTGGAGTGCCACACAGTTTCTTTTGGTGCCAGTCATGCTTTAGGTCCTTCTGTAATGCAAAATATCTGAGAAATAATGCTATTGGGAAATATTTTAAAATGGACCACAAAAACACTGATATTTTTTAGATCTTCATATATTTGTAAAATGGGAAAAGAATACTAACCTGTCATTTCACAAAATATGATAATAATTATTTTTTGTAGTATTCACATTATATAATGAAAGTGCCACAGAAAAAAGCACATGAGAAAACCAATATCTGTGATCTCAGAGAAAGACAGGAATTGAGTGAATTAAAATAAAGCATGGGACTGCTCACTGAAAACTGACTGTAAAACTGAATGTTCAATGAGTGTTAAGTAACTGAGCACCTCTCATTGTATGCTGTAAATAAAGACAAATTTCCCGGAAAATATTAACATGAAAGGTGTCTAGCAGACTCTTCAGGCTCTCTGTGTCCTCCGGCTCTGAAATAGATATCAAGTTGGCAGAAGACACAGCAACATAAGGAAGAGGTCTATAGAGATAAAACTCAGAACCTAAAGCTGTGTAATCTCCTTCAAAAAGAAAGGTGTTAGTCTCTTCAATGTATAGTCTGTTAAATTTCTGGGCCACCACTTTCCATAAGAACATCAACTGTTTTATTACAATATTGCTTCATATTTTGAGAATTTAGTGCACTCAGTGGTGAAAGTCCCTTCTACTATTTGACATACTGTCATGGTTTTAAGTTATGG
>VWZD01001857.1:0-11464 GCA_013396695.1 Sakesphorus luctuosus
TGTACTCTCAGGTGCCAATGATGCGTTTTCATTAACACTCTAAAAGTAGCAATGCCTTTGTGCCCTGACACCATTTCCCTGGGAGGAATCTTACATGGTCTTGAATTCTTGGCTGAAAAATGGAAATTTCCCAGTCCCACTGGTGCCAAGGAACAATTGAGCTTTGCGCCAAGATAAAAGGTTGCCCCCTTGGGCTCTCAGGTGCCAATGATGCACCTTCATTTACTCTATTAAGGCAGCAATCTTTTTCCGTCATGGCACATTTACCCTGAGAGGAATCTTCATCCGTCTTCAATTAGCTGAAAAATGGGAATTTCCCAGACCCACTCCTACCAAGGAATGATTGAGAATTGTGCCAAGATCAAAGGTGGGAAACATGGGCTCTCAGGTGCCAATGATGTCGCTTCCCTAACACTCCAAAAGCAGCAAACCCTTTGTGTCCTGCCACCTTTTCCCTCTGACTAATCCACATCAGTCTTCATTTCTTGGCTGAAAAATGGAAATTTGCCAGACCCACTCATTCGAAACAACGATTTAGCTTTGCACCACGATCAAAGATGGCACCTGGCCCCTGCCCTGGCAATGGCCCTGGCCCTGGCACTTGTGCTGGCCCTGGCCCTAGCCCTGGCACTTGTGTTGGCCCTGGCCCTGGCCCTAGCCCTTGCTCTGGCCCTTCCTACGACCCTGGCCCTGGCCCTGGCCTTGGTCTCTCTCTGCCCTGGCCCTGGTCTCTGCCCTGGCCCTGGCCCTGACCCTGGCCCTGGCCCTGGCTCTGGCCCTGGCCCAGGCTCAGGCCTTGATCCTAGCCCTCGCCTTGGCCCTGGCATTTGCCCTGGCCCTGACACTGACCCTTGTACTGTCCCTGGCCCGCGCCCTGGCCCGCGCCCTGGCCCTGGCCCTGGCCCAGACCCTGGTCCTGGCCCTGCCCCCTAGCCTGGCCCTGGCCCTTTGGCCTCGCCATGGTGCTGACCTTCGCCCTGGCCCTGGCCCTAGTACTTGCCCTGGCCCCGGCTCTGGCCCTGGTCCAGGCCTTGGGCCTAGACCTCGCCTTGGCCCTGGCCCTGGCCCTTGCCCTTGCCTTGGCCCTGGCCCTCGTCCTGGCCCTGGCCCCTGCCCCTGGCCCTGCCCCTGGCCCTTGCCCTGGCAATGGCCCTTACCCTGGTCCTAGCCCTGGCCCTGGCCTCAGACTGACCCTGGCTTTTGGCCTGGCCCGGGCCCTAGCCATGGCCCCCAGCCGGGTCCTGGCTGTGGCGCTGGCCCTAGCCCTGGCTCTGGCTCTGGCCCTGGCCCTGACCGTGGCCCCGACCCTGGCCCTGGCCTCCAGCCTGACCCTGGCCCTCAGCCTGGCTGTTGCCCTGGTTGTGGCCCTGGCCCTGGCCCTGGCCCAGGCCCAGGCCCTGGCCCTGGCCCTAACCCTCAACTTGGCCCTAGCCTTTTCTCTGGCCCTGGCCCTCGTCTTTTCCCTGGCCTGTGCCCTCGCCCTGGCTGTGAGAAAAATCTCGGCTTTGAAGAATTTTTAGAGAGACGAGTTGAAGGAGCAAAGCAAAATAGGTTTAATGGCCAAGCTGCACGCACGCAGGGTGCCTTGCCACAGTGTTGCCAGTGGGGAGCACACGGAGGAGAGGGGGTTGCTACAATTTATATCCTTTGCGCCATGCCCCCCTCCCTCCCCTCCAGGAGCTCAGCCCTCCGTAGTCCATGTTTGGCATTTAGCCTGCTGATTCAATGTTACTCTGTCACCCCACTTCTTCTCTGCTTTATTTGGGCAATTTCCCAAAGGCAATTAACACAGAACCATTAATTAAACTGTGCAACAATTAACCAAACCCCTTCATTTCACACCTCCCACAATGAATCCTCTCTCTTTATTTCTCACAATTCCCCCCTTTTTCTCTTCATCCTTGGGTTTGTTGTGGGTCTCTGGAGTTTTAAACTTCATTTTCACGTCTTCATCTCTTGTCCTCCCATGCTTTGAGAAGCTTCTCTGCTCTTTTCTTTCCCTTTTGCTGACCAGTTTCCACCTTTAAGATCATTATTTTCTGGACCTTGGACTCCGCTGAGCCTTCGGCCATCGTGACCACCTGCACGCCTTGAACAACTGATACGATTAGTCTAATAAAACAAGGGATCAGACAGCAAAGGAATATTAATCCCGCGCATGCCCAGAGGGCAATGAATCCAGCTTTTTTCCACCAGGCTCCACTGAACATGTTTGACCACCATTCTGGATCAGTGATGGATTTCCACTCCTGGGGAGGAACGTGTGCCACTTTCCTAATGATGTTTGCTATATTTAGGATCGCTTCCCCGTGGTCATCTGTCTGGAGACAACAATCAGATGAGTTAAATTTCCCACACACACCCCTTCCTCTGCCAGGAGATAGTCCAGTGCCAACCTGTTTTGATATATTGCAGCCCGACTCTGTTTATGTTGTTTGACATAGTATTCCCATCCCTGTGCAGTGTGGTTAGTTACAATTTCAAGAACAGCCTGCAGACAAATTATTCTGTTCAACATATAAATGGGTGTTCTGTAACCCCAACTTCCGTCCAGCGCCCAAGTTGCTGGTCCATACGTGTCTGTTATCCTTTGTGGAGTCCAAATGTCATTTCCCCATTTCTGTGTTCCTCCAATTATGGTTCTTTTCTGCCTTATTTTTTTTTTAATCTACATAAAGTGGTACCCCCAACTTATTTCCCTTTTCTAATGATAGGAGGAAAAACCCAGGTGGTATGATCCCCAAAGTATAGCTTCACCCCAATGGTTCAGTAGTTCCGCATATGCCTTAAGACCACAAATCCAAAACAGTCCCTTAGGTGCCCTCCAAAACTTGTTTGAGAGCGTTAGCATCCCTTCCCAATATTTTGAGACTTTCTTTACGCCGGAATATGGGTTAATGTGTCGTCCCTTACACTTGTATAGTCCAATTTTGTTCACCCATACACATCTGGTCCCATTTCTTTTTGACCAATATGTTTTTGGCTTGTTTGGGATATACTTTCTTTGTGTGTTACTCACATATAAAACTCTTTTACAGGGTGTATCACCCTCCCTTTGGCTAAATATACTTCCCTTCCTTTCAATGCAGTCCCTCCCAACTGTCAGGGAACTAAGTATCCATCCCTCTGGCCTACTTTTCTCATAACTTCTGTCTGCTGCTGTTTCCCATCTCAGCAATTCAATTGCTCCAAAGGCAGTGCCTCTCCACGGCCACTCCTCCATGGTAATTGGACCTCCACAGACCCAGCAACTGGATACATTTAAAGTCAGAGTGATAGGTTCTGCTAAGTCCACAAATAGATTTTACTTTGTGTTCCCCCTTCTAGCAGGCTGTCCTCTGCTTGCTTCAAATATGTCATGCTACCCTTGTTTACTTGCTCAGGCTTAGTCACTATTACAGATTCCCTTACTTTGTCCTCTGCTTCATTGTCCTGATAGATGGGCCAGCAGAACCAATCTTCGTTTTGTGGGCATTCTGACTCTGGCTCATCTCCAGGTTTAGGCTTTAGATTTTCAGCCATCCAGTATTGAACATTCCCCTCCTCACACCCAGCTTTTAAATGTTGGTCATAACAAGAGGGATTTATATGGGCGTGGGATTTAAAGGTTTTCACTACCCCACCTTTGTAATGAATGCTATGATAGCACTGGTGACATTTTCCTTCAGTCACCCGGAGAATTCCAATTAATAACATTAACAATAGTAAAAGTCTCAAAGGAGGTCTGGTATGAAATTCCCTTCCACTTACCATGGCTATTGGGCTGCTTCCAACACCAGGCTCGTAGATCTTCTCATGGCAAGGGGAAGAGGTCAACCCGGGCTTGCCCTCCTTCCTCGTGGCCAAATTAAATACGTTTCCGTCGGAGTGGATACCTTTTTACCTTTTAGGTTGTAGTCCTTCCCATGTTGTTACTCAGCCGAGACTTCTTGTCTCCCTTCTTCGTACTGTCAGCTGTCAACTACAGAACTCTGATTAATCTTCAGATTTATTCACTGTGGGATTTACAGGACCTTTAACTCTAGTGTGATGAGTCCATCCCTTCTCCTTGGTTCTTATTGCTGTTTCTGTTGTTAACAATACTTCATAGGGACCTTTCCATCTGGGCATCAAAGATTTTTCTTTTCATGCTTTTATCATTACCCAGTCGCCCGGCTTCACTCTGTGCACCTTGCCTTCTACCCGGACGGTCTGAGGTAGCAGACCTTGTTTCCGTAATTTCTCCAGTCTGGCCTATATTGCTTGCACATATTCTCTTAAGCATTTTCCCCAGTTTCCAAGTTAGGTGTTTTCATCTGTCCCTGCACAAGGGGGTAAGGCATGCCAAACAACATCTCATACGGGGAGATACCTAAGTCCTTCCAAGGTGCTGTTCTGATTCTGAACAATGTCAAGGGGAGACATTTTACCCAGGATAGTCTAGTTTCCATCATCAGCTTAGTCAGAGTATTTTTCAGTGTTTGATTCATTGTCCCGACTCTGCCAGAGCTCTGGGGATGCCATGGTGTATGATGTTCCCATCTGGTTCCCAGAGCCTCGCATAGGGCCTTCAATGATTTGGCCACAAAGTGCGGTCCTTGGTCAGAGTCAACAGTCTCCAGTGGTCCAAACCGTGGAGCTATCTGTTGTGCTAGTATCCTAGCAACTATCTTAGTGTCTGCTTTTACTACTGGGTAAGCCTCCACCCAATGGGCTAGGTGATCCTCAATAACCAGTATTCCTGGGCGTAAAAATTCTCTCAGGAAGGCATCTACGGTGGTCTAAATCCCCCAGTGCATTCCATTGTGCACAGCTTTCATCATCTCCCGAGCTGCCATATTTGATGACACTAACCAACCATCCGGCATTTTCCACTCCCCTTCCGGGTTGCACTCAGTCCTCATCCTTCTTAATATTTCCTCCTCCTTCTGGGAGCTTTCGTTCTCCCATACGAACCTCTTCCCTTTTGCGGGCTCCAATTTCCCAAGCTGTTTTATAACACATACCAGTGTTCCAAATATAATGTCCACCCTTCTCACATTCACGCTACAAGGTTGCCGGCTCACCTCTTAGATCCATTCCCAGGCATACTAAATTTAGTAAACACACAAGGGCCCATACACCCACTCTCGTCACACCATTAACATTCTAGGGGCCTTCATAGAAGGACTTTAGCTATAGTGCTAAAACTTAACTCCTTACACAATTGCATCAGTAACTGAAATTCAAACCCCGTTCAGGTCTCTCAAGCCTAAACCCAAACACAATAATTACATGTATCAGGAGAAGATGTTCGAGGGACCCATCCAGTGTTACTTCTCATGAGAGTGGCTGCTGCCTTTCACCATTTCCGTTGCCCTATTTCACCTGCTCAGCAAGGGATACTTCAATAAAGGATACTCTCTTTCATCACTGTCTCCACTCAGCTGTTACAATTGCTGGAGAATATCCTAGTAGACTCACAGCAGCTCCACGATGGACACGCTGCGTTCACTCTGCATTCTATGGCTTCATCTTATTTAACCCCCACTTTATCTGAGATGACGATTGTCACCCTTTTGCCACAACAATACTCTAGCTTCGCCAGCCTTTGTCCCCACAATGATTCTGTCTGCCTGCCTTCCCTTCCCAAACCAATCCTTCAGCGTGTTACAACTCCTTCCATAACCCAAATCAGCAACAGGGTTCTGGGGGAAGTGATTAGCACTAGAGTCCACCAGACTACCTCCTTGTTCCATACTGCTTCCGGTCAGAGAGTCCCTCTATCTCTAGATTATAAAATTCGTTGCCCTCCACCAGGGAACACACATTGGAAATGGAAAAGCCTCCTTCTTTTGGTCCTCCTATCCTATTCTCAACTCAGCCTGACTGTGACCCTCTACATCTCCTGAAAGTTTTAACTTGAGAATTTCACACCACACAGCATCGGGTTTGTGCTGCCATTTACCAAACAAGTCAAAAACTCTATCCAAACCTAATAAAATCTTCTGGTTTTTCCTCATCATATGTCAACTCCTCCTACAAGACTTGGCTCGCTCATCAGAATTTCCTATCTTTACCCTACAAGATCCAACCAACCCTAAAAACTTCTGGGTCTCTCCTTTGTTCCCAGAAACTGTAACAGCCCAAATATCTTGTTTTAATCTTTTTATTACTTTCTCACAATTCCTGTCCCAACAAGTTAACACCTACCTTAAAGATCATCCGATAATTCTCCAATACCTTCTTCCCATTTTCCCTTATCTCGATTTCCTCTATCAATGAGATTTCACACCTTCCCTTTTTGCTCCAGTCGCCCACATGTTCTTATCACAAACTCCCGTAAACCTAATGGTATGTCCCAACTTAAACCACTGATACAAATGAAGCTCAAATCATAAGCATCACTCTTCAGATAAGTTCTTTCCTCTATAACCTTTTTAACACCTTCTTATCATTAACACTTTCGTTTGTCCCTTATCCTTTTACTTCCCTTCTTCCTTCTCTACACCTCTGAGTCTTTCTACTACTCCCGTCTCCAACTACACCTGCACAGACCATCTTATCCTACCCTACACAAGCCTTTCTCTACTCTTTCACAGTCTGTCTTCTGACTTACTAACACTTCCTTCCACTAGCTCTTCACTTTGACCAAAGAAACCTTCAATGAAAGAAGTCAATACATTCAACACAAATGTTTCCCATCACTAACATCCTAAAATGTTCCCAGTCTTGGTCCAAAGTATCAAGGAAGTAGCCTTGCAAACAGAAATCCTCAATTCATTAGCCTCAAGCACCACAGTTTCTTCCAGGGTCATGGATTCCAATTGAAAATAGGTGCTATCTCCAGATTATAAAATTCATTGCCTTCTACCAAGGAACATAAGTTAGAAATAGTAATTTCTGACCCCTGGGTGGGCCTCCTGTTCCCATTTTTATCCTGCCCACGACCTCTTGCACCTTCTCGACAGGTTCGCGTAGGACAATACTTCCTGATAGGACCTTTCTCTTTACAAAAATAACATCGCCCCTCTACCTTCAACTGCTCAGCTTCTTCATCTGTCACTTTTTCTGCCTTTTAACCCTGTGTCCCTTCTCTTCGGAACCCTTAAATCCTCTGTTCCCATCTCTAATACTATCCCCGCCTATAGCCTCTCCCTGCCTAATCCTTCCACTTAACACAACCTCTCTCCTACAACTCCACAAATCCTTCTTTCTGCCGTTACCACAATTTGCCCAGCCAGAGTCCCTCCTTGGTTCAAACCCTTTTCCTCTCCAATCCCATTTGTTCCACTTCCTTAGCTCTTTTATTCTCTCTTCACCGCTCCGTTCACCTTCCTGTTTCAAAACCCCCAAACTCAAACTACCCCTTAACTCAAACTCTCCTTCCTCCCAATCTTCCTCATCCCACCTTTCTTCCACTCCTACTACCCCAACGTTTCGTGCACTCTGAGTTTTCTCCAAGCAATGTTTTTGCTCACAAGAGGAAGACTCCCAGATTTTATTTCCCTTAATATTTTCAGCCTGATCCCTACTTGGGAACCCCCATCCCGGGCACCCATCCTCCATCCACCTAAGCCAAAACCCTGCACCTACAAACCCATTCATATTATAGCATTTCCCTGGTAGGAGAGGCCTATAGCCATCACCCAGTCCATAGTCCCTAATCCCTTCAGCATGCCTAACTTCCACCATTCCACATCTAACCTTATACCCTTCTGAAGGAGCTTTTGCCAGTCTTGTATACTCCAATGACTTCCCATCATCTCTCGGTGAACCTCCATCTTTCCCCAATGACTCACTTTTCTCCCTCGAGGGATTACTCTTATGTCCTAAGGGATCCTCACCGCCTCCTGGTGAGTCTCTGTCTTTCTCCGATGGATCACTTCCCTCCTCTGAGGGCCCACTTTTCTTCTTCCTTCCCCAAACCTTTCTCATTGGGTCACAATTATTGCTCTTTATTACCATTTCTCTAGCTTCTTCTTTCACTCCCTTTGCTCGGTTGGTGGTGCGGCCCACCAACATCAAGGGTACATTCCCCCCTTGTGGGCCCTTCTCCGTTGTGCTTACTTCCACATGAACCCATCTTACTTATTAACGCATTCACACCACAACCTATCCCTAGGAGTGTGCCTACCTATCCTCTTGCTCTCATGCTCGCACCCACACACCACGGCTAGCCTTCCCTTTCACTCCTTTTGGTTGTGCGGCCTTCCCGTCGCTACTGAGGGTATATTCCGCTCTCACGGGCCAAATGGTATCCACCAGGTAGGTTTCTCCCCCTTACCAGGGCCCAACGGGGTACTAGTATGGTACTACCCCTCCTGCCTAAGGTAGGCACCACCCTCTGGTCTCCACCCACCGGCCATGCCCACCAGTCTCCACCCTTCAACCACAATTCTTGGCACCACCCCTTTCTGTGTCTCCACCTTACTGGGCCCGGACATGCCCCCAACTGCCCAAGTCACCGCCCTCTACTATGGCACTGCCCCATGTTACTACCCCCTTCAGTGACCATGCCCTCGAGTACCTCCTTCGGCACCACCCCTCTCGGTAACCTGGCAACCTGCCTCAGGGACTCTGCCCCAAGTTCTGGAATCTTCTCTTCCCAGCAGTGATAACTCAGACCCACAGTTTCCCTGAGACCCCAACCGTCCCAGGGGCACCCTCCCGTGGAGAACCCCCACAAGCTTTATTCCCGGGGATAGGGAAACCCACCCCTAGGATTCTCAGAGACCCTTTCCTAATCCTTGATGGTGCACACCTTCGAGCCTTCGGATATGCAGTGTCCAATAACACAAATCTCTGAGTCTCGGGGACACATCACCAGGGGACGCCGACACCCCCCTTCTTCTAATGATGCAGCCTTTACTACACCAGTGAGAGTACAATCCCCCCTCACCACCGGGCCAAAATGGAACACACCAACCAACCTCAGGGTCTTAGCCCTGAGTTCTAGAATCTTCCTGCGGGTGGTAGAGTGTAACTGCGTCGACTCTGCTACTATCCACTTTCTCACTCCCCTGGAGGAGCCCAATCAACCTTCCACACCAAACACTCTCCATGCCTGGCATGTGAGATCACTGCTGAGACACATGGGGGACCTACTAAGTCTGAAATACGGCTTTTCATTACTAGAGCTCCTTAGGTATCTGAAATGGTCTTGGTGTGAGTCAGAAATCCCATGGTGCCTGTAAACTGTGTCCCTCTCCCAGGAAATTTCATGATTGTCTTGGTCTTCACTTCTCTCATCAGTCTTCTCCAGTGAAGATTCAACCAGGCACACTCGGTGTTCGTCAGAACCAAAACACCCTGCAGGACACCAGACCGATTTCCTTCAGGTGTTTCTGTAAGGCACTAGAGAAGCCAGCAGTGCCTTTGAAGATTTCCAGCTATGTTTTCTCCAAGTATTGAAAGACGCATCTGAGCAGAGGCATTTCAGTCCAAGCTCTAATCGCAGAAAAACCCTTCTAGCACTGTCGGCGTGGATGTTAAAAACAAACTGGTTGAAGAAAGTGCTTCCAAGTAATTTCAACTCCCTTTTGCAAACACTCTCCGTGCCTGGCATGTGAGATCACTGCTGAGACACATGGGGGAGCTCCTAAGTCTGAAATATGACCTTTCACTACTAGAGGTCCTTAGGTATCTGAAATGGTCATGGTGTGAATGGGAAATCTCATGGTGCCTGTGAACTGTGTCCCTATCCCAGGAAATTTCAGGACTTGTCTATGTCTTCACTTCTCTCATTAGTCTTCTCCATTGATGATTAAGCCAGGCACACTCAGTGTTCATCAGAACCAAAACACCCTGCAAGACACCAGACAGATTTCCTTCAGGTGTTTCTGTAAGGCACTAGAGAAGCCAGTAGTGCCTTTAAAGAGTTCCAGCAATGTTGTCGCCAAGTTTTTAAAGATGCATCTGAGCAGAGGCATTTCAGTCCAAGCTCTAATCCCACATAAACCCTTTTAACACTGTTGGCATGGATTTCAAAACAAACTGGTCAAAGAAAGTCATTTCAACTCCTTTTTGCAAACACTCTCCATGCCTGACATATGTGTGTCCTCCTGCCTTCTCTCGGGCAGCAATCAACTCATGCACTTTGCCAGATTAGCAATGATGTGCCCCATTAACACTCTNCGCCTATTAACACTCTAAAAAAAGCAATAGCTTTCTGTCCTGGCACCTTTTGCGTGGGAGGAATCTTCATCCGTCCATAATGCTGGGCCTAGAAACAACAATTTCCCTGACGCGCACCTGCAAAGAAGGATTGCACTTTGCACCCAGGTAGAAGGTGGCAGCCTTGGGCTCCCAGGTGCCAGTGATGAGGGCCTATTAAGCCTCTAAAAGAAACAATGGCTATCTGTCCTGGCACCTTTTACCTAGGAGGAATCTTGGTCCGTCCAGAATTCTGCGCCGAAAAATGGAAAATTTCCTGGACCCGCATATGTCAAGAAGGATTGCCCTTTTCGGCCAGGTAAAAGGAGGCAGCCTTGGGCTCTCAGGTGCCAATGATGAGGGCCTACTAACATTTTAAAAGCAGCAACAGCTTTCTATCCAGGCACCTTTTGCCTGGGAGGAATCTTGGGCAGACCAGAATTCTGGGCGCAAAAAAGTGAATTTCCTGGACCCCCACCTGCCAAGAAGGATTGCACTTTGCGGCCAGGTAAAAGGTGGCAGCCTTGGGCTCTCATGTGCCGGTGATGAGGGCCTAATAACACTCTAAAAACAGCAATGGCTTTCTGTCCAGGTACCTTTTGCCTGGGAGGAATCTTGGGCAGACCAGAATTCTGGGCGCAAAAAAGTGAATTTCCTGGACCCCCACCTGCCAAGAAGGATTGCACTTTGCGGCCAGGTAAAAGGTGGCAGCCTTGGGCTCTCGGGTGCCAACGATGTGGGCCTATTAAGACTAGAAAAGCAGCAATGGCTTTCTTTCCTGACACCATTTACCTGGGAGGAATCTTAGTCTGTCCGCAACTGTTGGCCAAAAAATAGCAATTTCCCGGACGCGCACCTGATAAGAAGGATTGCGTTTTGAGGCCAGGTAAAAGGTGGCAGCCTTGGGCTCTCAGGTGCCAATGATATGAGCCTTTTAAGACTCTAAAACCAGCAATGGCTTTCTGTACTGGCACCTTTTACCTAGGAGGAATCTTCGTTGGTCCGGAATTCTAGGCCAAAAAATGGAAATTTCCTAGACCCGCACCTGCCAAGAACGATTGTGCTTTGCGGCCAGGTAAAAGGTGGCAGCATTGGGCTCTGAGGTGCCAATGATGCTGGCCTATTAAGACTCTAAAAGTTGCCATGGCTATCTGTCCTGGCACCTTTTGCATTGGCGGAGTCTTCGTCCGTCTTGGATTTTGTGACGAAAATTATCAATTCCCCGGAACTGCACCTGCCAAGAACGGTTGTGCTTTGCGGCCAGATTAAAGGTGGCAGCCTTGGGCTCTCAGGTGCCAATGATGTGGGCCTATTAAGACTCTAAAAGCAGCAATGGATTTCTGTCCTGGCA
>VWZD01001858.1:0-23767 GCA_013396695.1 Sakesphorus luctuosus
AGTTACCCTTCTATAGGGTCATGTGTTGAATTTATGAAAAGAGCAATTACTTACCCCTCAGGAAATCTTGTTCAAGATATCATAATCAGGAGGCAGATAGAAAAGAAATAAATGTAATCAATGCATGCAGGCTTTGATTACAGAAGTATGTATATCCCGATTTTTTTTTTTTTTCATTTTCTCAGGTAAGNCCTTACATACATGTTTAGAAGTCACCAACAACAATCTGCCTCACATAAAAGAGGTGGGGGTAGAGGTCATGAATGGGCAGGGAAGTTATTTCCACATATTAGAAACAGAGTAATTTGTGGCTATGTTGATATCAATATATTCTGGGGACTAAAACTAGTGGATTTGTAGCAAGGAATTGTTGACGTTAAAAATCTACTTGACACAAGATAAAAAGTCTCGTACTTTTTTTTCCATTTTCCTCCCCCCCCATCCCCCATCCCTCAATTGCAGACAAGTTAGTCTGACTCCAATTTGTAAGGGATGTTCAGTAAACACGCTCTTGGAAAAACCTTCCAATTCATATTCATGCAATTGAAATTCTGTTCTTTTGTTCTAAGACCCCTCTATTGTCATGACATCCAACACTCTATATCTGAACAAAGACTGTCATTTGGAGGTGCACTGTAATACCTGCAGTGACCTAAACTCTTATAGACCCATAATCTGAAATAATGCTGCAGCTTGATAACAAAGTAAGGGAGATTTACATCCTAGCTAGGGCTCATATGGACTTAATTCTATCTGTAGCCTGATATTTAATGCTATATAGCATGCAGGTAGAACTATTCTGGTAGTAATTATGATAGGAATCATAGGAATTTTGGCTGGATGCGACCTTTGAACTTTGTGCTATGAGACAAGTTTTAATCCCTAGACCACTGTGGTAGCAGTAGTCATTGTGCAAATCATTTTAAACATGTATTCGGTTAGAAAACATAACATTAGGCATAAAATTCTGATAAAAGAAGACATGTAGTCCTTCAAATTAGTCTTTGAGTAGAAAAGAGAAGAATCAAGTTAAGCTCAGATTCTTTTACACTACTTTAAGTAACAAGAAGATATAGTGGGAGAACTGTTCCCACTCAAACTCCTGCACCGTTTTATGATATTTAAGGATACAGGTGGCATAATTGTAATATACTAGGTACTTGTAATTTAATTCTCATGTAATTATTAGAGTCTTACTCTATTATCAGAGTAGAAAATCAGAAATTCTTAAGATGGCATTCATTTAATCTGAAAACAGCAATGACAAAAAAAAATCCTTCAAATTTTGGTATCCCAGTGAGTGGCTAATGGGATACAAGCAACTTTCCTCTTAGTTTTATTGAGAGTAGTATTCTAAAGTAGAGTGCACAACTGTGTCAGTGAGTGGAAAACACTCACTCAGCCATGCAGACACCCAGTCAACCTTATATGCCTCCTGAATGCTTGGCTGGCCTGGAGAAAGCATTGCAGAGTTTTCAGTCCTCATTTACCTCATGCCTTGCAACTATGATTCAGTGTGCACAGCAAAATAAGTCCCTCAGTAGCCCTTGGTCCCTGTCCTTTCACAGGTGACAGGCTGCCTGGATGAGTCCCTGGGGCAGCTATTTGAATCTCCAGCAGGCAGCTTAACCTGTACACCCCAGCCAAACCCAGATAAGTTATTTTGGTGCATTCAAGCCCCTTTTCTCATCAGCCAGCTCAATTCAATATTGGTCAGAGCTCATTCATCCCTCTTGTTCACATAGAGAGACTCAGTCCTTGTGGTAAACTTTTGATATGATCTGCATTATCTGATTTCCTGGGGAGGATACAGCAGAAATTGGTAATCCTTGTTCTAGCATCACCATACTTCCTAGCATATACACAGGCAGGGAGAGAAGCCATTGCCTTACAAAGGATCATTTTCTGTTCATGTGGTGTAGACTCTCACATCATTTCTAGAATGAAACTGCAAAATTCACCAAAGCTTTCTTCTAGATCAGTAATATTTTATCCTATAGCTGCTCTGATCTGTCTGCTGAATGTAATTTTTTTTATACAGAAGAAACCAAAAAAACAAAAAACCAGGAGAATATAAGAAGGGGAGAACAAATGACCAGATTTTTAGAACTAAATAATCAATTCGCAGGACAGAGAGAAGAGGGGAAAAAAATTCTTTACATGCCAGATTCCTTAAGTTTGTAAGGAATTGTAAGCTGTATTACTCAAATTGTGCAGAAAGATAATGTGGTTCAAATATCAATGAAAAAAATATTATAAACCATTGTGAAGATGAGTGAACAAGAGAAAATTACAATATATATAAAAAAGTCATTCCTTTTTTCTGAGTCACTAACAACTGAAAAATTATCTTGATTGCTTATGGATTAGCAGCCTAAGAGTAAGTATGAGGGGTACTTCAAAAGTCACAAAATGATGCAAGAGAACAATAAGACCAGACTTTTAAATCTTTCATAATATGTAATAAAATTTCAATTTTGTGAAGTACCACTCTTGTAGTATGAACACAGAGATTTGAAAAAGTAGATACTGATACAAAACAGTATTTTATGCTGAAAGAATACATTCAGTGCCAGAAAAATCTTTATCATGAGGAACATCTATGGTAATGAAGCACTGATCAAAGAAGATCAGATAAGTGTCATAAGATACTCATAATTAAAAAGGGAGTGTCTGTTTTAAATGCATTTTAGCTGCCACTATGAACATTTTGAGGAACAGATTAGATAGGCTACTATCACATTTGTGATAACATTAAGTGAACATTGTGTGTGTGTGTGTGTGTGTGTGTGTGTGTGTGTGTGTGTATAAATGACCATACATTTAATCTATAAAAAGACACACCCACACATGCATGCTCATACATGTACACCTATACATGCATACATAGCAAATTTAGGAAAAAGAATTGATCATTTTAATTCACTGGCTAGTAATAACTTCATAAAAATCAATAAAGGAAGTGAAAATGCAGGAAGGAAGCACAAAAAAAAGGAACTGAGGAGTAACAAAGAGATTGGTAAAAATATCAGGATATACATCTAACTGTAAATATCAAAGAATATGTTGAGTTGGAAGTGACCCACAAGGATCATTGAATCCAACATTTAGCCCTGCACAAGAGTCACACCGTGTGCCTAAAAGTATAATCCAAATGCTTCCTGAACTCTGTCAGGCTTGGTGCTGTGACAACTTTCCTGGGGAGCCTGTTCCAGTACCAAACCCATATACACTATATTTATACATTCACATATATAAAATATGAACATCCTATTAGCTGCTTAGGGGAAAAATCCAAGTGACCTTCTTGTTACATAATAAGGATATTCCCATTTCACCACTGTTAAGAGACCAAGAAAGGGCATCTATTAATGTTAGAATCATAATGCTATCAGATCTAGACAATGTCCTTTAGACAATTTTAAAAGTTAGCTGCTGGAAGCTTAGAAGATAAAGGTCAATTTCACTAAGTGTCTGGAACTGATGAGAATTACAGTTGCCTGAGAGTAAACCAGCATGGTGCCAATATCTGAAAACCATGAATAGAATGAGTTACATCATTAAAAACTCATAAATTAAGTTAGTTAGGTCATTGTAGTTCTTACACTCAGCCCAAAACTGTAGCAGAGCTGATACAAAACCTGGTTTTCTCTACCTTCAATATTTTTTTTTTACCAAAGCTTAACTTTGTTTGGTAGAAGCAACTGAATTATATATTATTTTAAATATTTAAAAGTAAAAGTTTAGGGAATTTTTTATATCAGTGATCTGATGGTGGAAGAATAAGTTCATCACAGTCCATATTATTATGCAGGATGCATTACACATCAGGCTTTATATAGCTATAAAATGTTAATATACATGTTCAGTAAGGGATGTCACACAATCTGCAGTTCTTAGTCTGCCTCCAAAGTTTAACCTCTTTATCACTGAAGCAGAATTAAAACAATCACTGGTGCAGTTTGCAGGTGACTGTTGTGACATTTATGTTAAAGAAATAAGTTAGTGATATTAAAAAGTCTGCTTTTCGCAACAAAATACTCACTTTTAGAAAAAATTTATTTTATTATAATCTAAAATCAAGTCATGCATCTCCGAGGCAAGAGTGCAAATAATGCTGGATGGGAAAAGTGTATCTCAGAGAGCAATCCTAAAGTAGGTATAAAATATTGAATAACTAATGAACCAAGGAACACTGCCTGTCTTGTAGGCTAAGACATGGAAAAAGGTATAATTTTAGATTGATAGATGAAAACACTAGCAAAAACTATTATTACAGTAACTATTTTTTTCTTTTTTCTTTTTTTTTTCATAAGTTGGAGAGCTTTACATTTGCTCTTTTGTTGAGTAACCAAGATAACTACCAAGACTAGAAAACTAAGGAAGGAGCATTTTATCTTGAGTACTTAGACAAGTTAAGGCTTCTTTTCCACACATTTGATAGAGTAACTTTCAAGGGAGTAAAACAAACAAAACCAGAAAATCATGAGGACAGTAGGCTCATATTTAGAATTAACTCAGAGCAGATGTTGACAAGGGAGCTAATCTAGGTGACAAAAAATAAAGATCTAGAATCATTACTGACTGCAGGGTCTGCCATGGGCACTTTGCCCAAACAGTAAGCCAGAGACAAATAAGATGGAGCTGTTAAGTATATTGTCTGACTCAAACATCTTTGGACAGGATTTAGATTTGGAAATACTATTGAAAGAAAGTTAAATGTTTCTCAAGACTAATTTTATGGTGAAGTACAATTTTGGTTTGTTGTACTGAAGAAAAAAAAACACACAGCAAAATTTAGTAATCTGTGGATTTTCTGATAAGAAAAAAAAGATTTATCAGAAGAGTCAACTTTACTCGAACAATAGGCTGTGCTATAATTCTTCAAAACTTTGTTTCATAGATTAGTACCTAGGTTCTTGAGATGCTTTTATTTCACAGATACAAAGAACAGGATAATGCAACTTTCAGCTACTATTACATTTCTGCTATGCTTGAAAAGCCAACTCAGTACTATTTGGGGAAAAAATTAGCTTGCTCCAGGTTGCAGTTACATTTATTATATCTTCAGAAAACTTCCCAAGCCTGATAGAAGAGGGCAGTACATTCACACTATATTAGCTTCCTGCAGCTTCACTTAAAATGTAGACTGATTCCTATTTCATGTCACACCTCTTTTTAGTACTAGGAGTTCACATCATAGGTCAGAATTTTTCATACACCATTGAGGTGCTAATACTTCCATTAAACCAAAATTCATTTCCTGATTTACCATTCACTATCAGGGCTGTCAGCCAGCAGCTAAACCATGGTTTTAATAGTGTGAAAATAGAATAAAATCAATAACTAGAGAAGCCTCTGACTTTGTGAAGTCAACCTTAATCATGAATCAGTTATCTCAGATTTTTTGACATAACTCAGATTGTGTTAAAGACAGGGAGTGGTACCTGACAATTTATGACAAGGTCATACCCCAACAGTGTCAGGGAATTTCCAGCCCTGCCTATGGCACTTGCAGAACACCGACCTTTAAAGCTTCTCTCTGTTTAAACTATTTATTGCCTGTGGTATGAGAAGAAACAGAGAAGGGAGAACAAGGAAGTGCAGGACAAAGGTCACAGCTCTGGTGACCTCTCGTATATGGTTTTGTGGTGTTTGCTAATTTATAGGAGAAAGCAATGAAGTGGGTAAGGCAAAAATAGTCAGAGCATGTTGTGACATAGGAAAGATGTTCCTGATGTTGCATATGTATATGCTATTCTCACACACACACACACAAAAGAAAGGTCTACTGTAACAAATCTAATGATAAGGCACAAACATTACCATATACAAGTAGATATGCTCTCACAAACCATACCATTTCTAATGGAAGCTTTAAAGAAATTGTACCCCTTCAAAATTTTACAGAAAAAAAAATATTCTTCTAAGTATGTACCCTTAACTCCTCATTTGTTTAATAGAGGGACAGTGCAGTCTATGACAGCTAACTGAAGCATTTCTGGCTGTGATTACACTGCTATTTCTTTCCTGAAGCCATGCTCTTCCAGTGATGAGTCCTTCTTAGAATGGCTTTTCCAATGAAGGAGACATAAACTAATAGCAATATTTTTATGAAAGGAAAACAAAAAGAATTTTTGGATTGTATCCAGGTGAGAAGTTTCTTCCAATGCGGGAAAGTACAGCCCTCATTACAAATCTCTAGGGTGATCACATTTGAACTATTACATCTTGCTACCTCATAATTAGAAAATTTTAATGTCTGGATCTTAGTTCTGAAAGGCTTTGGGAAAACTTGGGAAACTATAAAAATGTGAAAAAAGGGTGAAAAATGCAGGAAAAATTAAGTCAGGTATGTATCATTTAGCTGAGGAACAGTGTCAATAATGAGAATGCAAGATTACATGTCAATTCAGAAATAATGAAATATCAAAATTTATAAGCACTGATTATTTAGGGTACCTGAGGCATAGTCCAGTGGAACAAAAGTAACTGAATAAGCATGAACTGATAAAGCACCTTGGCACCAAACCCTGCTACACTGATAATTCATTTCCCATAGAAAGTGTCGTTGATAGAGTTGTGGTACTACTTACAATTAAGAAATTATTGATCTCTGACAAAAGATTCTTCATCTCTGTTGTATCCAGTCATTTAAAAGACCTATGGGCACAAGCAGTTCTGTTCATTTATATCAGCAGAGAATTCAGTCTTAATACCTTTCTCATGTAGATAAGAAAAAGAGAAGCATGATGCAGAGCATGGAAGGGATTTGTGCGGTGCAAAGTTCAGTTTAATGCTCAAAGTTAAACAGAAGGAGATAAACAGCATGGCCACACTAAACCAGCACTGTTCAACTTCATTGTTCTGCATTATTTTAGAAGAGATCTTTGTTTTAATCTAGTAATGAACCTTTCCATATGTTCAGTTAGTATTTTGGATACCACATCATGTCTCTCTGTTCCTCAAGTGCATTTAAAGCACATTTTAATCAGTCTGCTTGTCTAATTCACAAGATGCATCAAGCCTTGTGCTAGTTTACAGTTACATTGTAGCTTTCAGACTTACAGCATTAGTCTGGGTAAGGATTGCTGTTCATAAAATGGAGGAAAGACTATCAGAAATTTCACACAATTCTTTTTTTGTTTGCTATAAACAGACTACATTCAAAATCTTGCATGAAATTTAAAGGTTACTATCTGAAAAATTTTGTTAAAAATAGGAGAAATGTGTGTAGAGTAATTATTTTTCTGTTTTACATGACTCTGCAATATGTTTTTTAATTTCGGGATTGAGCGTTAACCACCCAAACTTCACACAGAGTACCTTTCACAGAGAAATGCTGATAGTAGTTGTTATTGCAACATGCAAAGATGAAATTTTATTCAATTAGAGTCACTTGAAGCTGCAAAAAAAAATTCTTAAAGAAAGCAAATACACAAATAAATAATAAATTCTTTCAGACATAGGAAAGGACATTTAAAGAAAGGAACATTTAAAGAAAAAAATACGCTATGATCTCTGACATTTTTAGGTTACTTTTCCATTAATTAAATCACTAAAAATTATGCTAAAAATAAAACATAAGGTGTCACAGAACCATCCACATCCTTGTTACTGTTATGTGACCATATTTTCAAAGAGAGAGATGTAATCAGTACTTTCATATTCATGCAGGCACTCTTTTGGAAAGAAAGGCTCATAGGAAAATCAAAATTAAAGGATGATATTTCTCTTTTCAAATTTTCTAGGACTAAAAGCCAGAGACATTCTAACAAAACAGTAGGACAAAAATATCACAATATTGTGATCTCTGCAATCCCCCTCCCTCTCCTCCCACATGAGTTCTTCCCTCGGTTTTGGTTCTCCTTCTTTTAGTTCTGTAATAATTTGTCAGTCTGCTTCACATTCTTGCTGGTATCAGTCACTGCCCTACAAACCCATACCACCATTTCCAAGCTGAGAAACCCTCCACTTCAGAGAACATACCTGAAGAGACTATCAGAAGGTAAGTAGGATTACAAAGAGTACAATACTAAAAATTCACATAAGCTTAAAAAAAAAAGTCTATACCTGCTGAAAACTTAAATAGTGTCAGAGCATGTCTCAGCACTCAGCAGGACTTGTCAGAGGCAGCGCCAGACGGCAATATGGAAAGGATGCAGAGAACAAGTAGGTGGCATCACGAAATCATTGGGAAACACAAGCCTCTATATTTACTAGTGTTTTTTTCTTATTATTCTTTTTTTAACCCCCTGACTGATCTAATGGCAATTCTTATGCACAAAATCCTCTCCCTCTGGCAAAACACACAGTTTAGTACAACTCAGCAACACCCTCTTTAACCCTGGCACAGTAGACATATTCAGTTACTCCGCTGTTATGAAAAATCATTTTCACATATGAATTGCCTCTACGAAACTAGCATCAGCACATTTTTTATTGCTTGTTTTTCAGCTTCACTCTTTTGCTTGCATTTATTTTAGAACAGTACTAGAGTACACAGATACCGATTTCTGGCATTGCCATTTCTAGAACATTGACCTTCAGTCCCCTCTCAGTCTCTTATGGTAAATAACTAGAAGTGCCAGCACCCAAAACTCAGTAATACCACACCTGTGAAAGAGTGGTTCCAAATAACCAGCCACACATATTAAACACATAAGTATGTGACTTCAATATTTTTATCTGATATCAAATATTTTTAAGATCTCTACATAAGTCTACTTCTGAACAGAAATTCTGTTCTCCAGCTGCCTCTGATACCAACCTCTTGTAAACTGCACTAAACCATGAGGAGTGTTTTGTGGCAAAGAAACAGAAAATGGATTAAGATTTATTTTCTCACAATCTAAGGCAAGAATTGAGTTAAACCACTGTACCTGACATATTAGAGATTAGACTTACAAAAAACTTTTAGGCATCACCACTCAAAATATTGAGGTCAGACTTAGAGATGGACTTTAGGAATTGTCGCTCATATCATTGTGATATTGGAAATATAAACCTCTGTTTTTAAGAATGAACAACAGCAGACTTTGAAAATGAGGCAACCAAGAGGGGCTTTGGAAGAGTTCCTTTACCATGAAAGGGGTGGCTGGGCCACTAGGAAACACACTGGCTGACATGTCACTTCATTTGGTCTTCAGCCTCAACTTCAAGCCCAGTAACAGAGTTGCAGACTGAATGGCCGTACTGATCAGATCACTTAGAGAGCTGCAGATTTTCTGTAAGGTTTCCTGACCCTCAGGGTATTTAATCTTTCTTTTTCAACGTCCCAAAGCTTGCCTTAATTAACACACTATGGAGTAGGCTAGACTGGAGGGAGGGGTGGGGGGGAGGATAAGAAGAAGAAGAAACACACATTCATTATTCCCCTTGCTGGAACTGGACTGCCCTGCAAAGAATGTGAGACTGGCAGCATCGCAGAGAATAAACAAGAGGGAGTCTGATGCTCCAGGCCAACAAGGAAAGTGCCTGTGCTCCCCCAGTGCTAACAAAGGCACAAACCCCTTCAGCAGATGCAGCAAACTGTCCAAGAAAACAGAAAAACTGACAAAGCTTCCATGCAGGCAGAAAATCAGCATTTACTTGTGCAAAAGTATTCCTTAGGGAATATTAACATTTAAGACAACCCTATCTATTTTGTGCTACCTTATCTTGAAAGAATACTCCTCAAGAAACAATATTATGGGAACATTATGTCTGCTGCAAGTAAGACAATGCTCTGCTTCTGTTTGGTGAAAAACTGGGGGACATCATTCCAGTCTGTTTCATGATAATCCCGTCTTCCTTGTGCTGCAGACCCATTGAGCAATATCAGCTCACAGAGGCTAGAAATAGTTCTTCAAAAGGATTTGGATAACGAGTTACTTTCTAGAAGTGACTAACCATATGACCTCAGTGAAGAACAGCTTGAGTTAGTTTCAGCCAAGATCAATGCACTACACCTAAGAATGACAGAAAGGAAAAATAGCTTGGATAGCTTGAAGCAAAGTAAGGTAAAGACTTAATAATTAGAGACTGCTCTGTAAAATTAACTTTACTCAGAAAACAGAATAGCCTTAGAGAATAAAATTATCATCAGTGAAAGTATGGAAAGAGCTACTTAAAAGGACTAAGAAAGCAACTATTCGTATGGCCCTTGCTTTATTTCAACAAAAACATACCAAAAAATAGAGGCTTTGCACTTTAAGAATGAAGATTAAATTGTCAGACAAACTAGGCTTCAATTGTTATATTCCTGAAAAGTGGCTAAACATGTCATCTTAGAATTCTATGCATTGTGTTTTTAATGTTTCTTCAGTTTAAGAACAAAATCTTTTATCGCTAAGCACCAGCCTTACAAACTCGACATGGGGTCTAGAAATCAAAGTCAGCTATTTCAGTTTCATGTAATATTACCAGTTTTGCAGTAAGAATTCAGCTAAGGATTCTATTTGTATGTAACCCAGAACTGTCAATTGTATTCAATTGCAGGTACATAATATTGGTCCAGCAAAAGAAACAATTCTTTGAGAAAAATGCATACAAAAGGTCAAGTCGACTTAACTGTGTGAGTCATGGGATATTTTTTGAATCCTTGATGGTCTAGGTCATTGCAGCTGCCTATTGTGCCAGTTCCTAATGGCCCATTTGTAGACATGACCCCTCAGGCTACGTGTGAAGGTTCTGATGCCTCCCTGGAGGGGAGGGGAGTTATCACAGCTGAGTCATTGGTGTGAAGACAGAAACACTCCCCTGTCTCACAGGCTTCTCTAATACCCAGCTTGTAGCCGGAGGTGTCAGATATGTGTGCCCTGGGCAGCTGCTGCAAGTGATCCATTATTAATAGGTCATGAGAAATGACGTAGAGGGTGTAGAGTACACAGTTTTGGTTCCCTCACATAGTGATAAACTGGTAACTAGGACAAGATGGTAAGGCCTGCAGCCAGCATGGTGGAGTGCACAGAGAGCCATGTGGCTGGGCTGTCAATCCAAAAAGTCTACCTGGTAGCCTACCTACACTACATCCTCTGAAGCCTCTGATTGGCTACAGCACCCCTCACTTTAGTTAGGAGGGCACTGAGTTGTCACCTGGGAGGGTGAGACAGAGGGTGGCCAGAGAACATAAATAGAGGTGTACAAGGCCTTCATCTTCTCCTCTCTTCTCTCCTGAGACTTGCCATCATGTGACCTTCAATGTTAACTATGCAAAGTTTCTTATCTAATCTCTTTCTTTACTCCTTTCTTTACTCTTTTATTTCTGAATTTCTTGTGGGTAACTTGAAACCAATGGGCTTAGGTTGTTGTGTGCTGGGGTTTTTGTGGGTCTTCTCCTTGATTGTTTGTTACTCTTGTAATACCTTTTGTCAAAATGTTTTATTTTTTTTTCATTGAATTAAAAGAAGTTTCTTGGCGAAAAATCTTTGATCTCTTCTCTGTATGTCATTCAAGGTGTCAATGTACTAAAGGCTTTGCAAGAGTTTGAGTGGGTGAAACTCTTGGATTCTAGGGCAGTGTGTGGCTCAAACCTGAAGTTTCACAAGTCAGAGATACTGACACCTTAGAAAGCAAATAACAATCTTATCTAAGTTCTAATGTGAATTGGAATTCATTAGCTGTGTGTCCTTGCAGCAATGAAATGTAATGCCTCAGCCTGAGAAAAGCTTGATGCAATGTCTACTTTATATAGAGAAGTTAATATAAGGGAGGAATTCAATGTAAAGTATAAGCAGCACCTTACCCTTTCACCAGGCTGAAAACCTACGTTAGTTTTATCTTTGTTTGCCTCGTGGATTTGCTGATGTCTCTGCAGAGACATTGCTTGATGTGATTCACACCACAATAGTCTAATGATCAGAAAAGTCAGCAGAAAAAAGTCATACTGGGATCATGGTTCCTTCACCTTAGACTCTTTATAATCAGATAGGTAATAACCAAAAAAAGTACTTCAGAAGGTAGAGAACAAGCAGCAAGAGCTATATACTTCTAATGGATCTAGTCAGTAGTCTTGCCTCTGGATGAAAACAGAACTCCCTTAATCATAACAACAATAACTGTTAAGCATAAACATCAGTTTACAGTTCATGAACTAAGTGTATTGCTAATATTTCTGATTTTGGTTTTTTCAATACATGTAAGGCACTGCTTGCTGGATACTGTTGGTGAATGCTGAATACATAAGGCTAGCACTACACAGCAGTAAGTGAAGGAAGAAGTTATTCTACTTTCTGACAGCAAGTTGTTGGCTTTAAAATCGAAGATACACTGTTCTATCTCTGCTTTTGGAAAGTACGCACCTCTTAACTAATTTTATTAGGAAACTGTTGAATAGAACAGGAAGGAGGATGTAGATATTTTAGACATACCTTGATACTGCTACTTTGTGAGTAGGATGGTAGACTTGACTATCTAGTCTAGATGTTCATGGAAAGAGAGATCTTACTTAAATTAACACAACCAAAGTAGCTTATACTGTGATTATTTCCCTCCTTTCTAGAAGACTACCTGAGTGGGGAAAGAAGTAAAGTTCACTGGCATTTGACAGTTGAATTACACTTTCTTTTCTGCTTGTCAGACTTACTCATCTCCCTGAACAACATATTCATTCTTTTAAACCAGTGTCTCTCTCTAAACCCAATTTTCTATCTAATTCAAGTCTATAAATTATGCAACCTAAATAAATTGAGAAGTAACGATGTTCTGATATGCAAAGTCCAATTCCAACTGATCAAGTGTGAAAAATTACTGTTGCAAGGGGGACATTACAGTACTACAAACTAGGACCAGTGTTTGAATACTGTTCTTTGATACATGTAAGTATACAGCAAACTCCTCATGTAATCAACACTAAGTATATGCTGTTCATAAAGTTAATGGCAGTAGTAGAAGGATAAATGCTATGAAATTTTGAGAATGAAATTCTGAGGTCACCCTTACTTTCATTCACTCCACTTCAAAACATTCTTATTTTAAAACTCTTATAGTTAGATGAGTTGTTTATCATTTGTTTTTTGACACTTTAGACTAATTTAGGAAATCTTCTCTGACATGTAAGGAGGATTACACACATAGGAGTCCCCATTGTTTTACCTTGCAATGTGAGCACATACATCTGATCTGAATAGCTATAATAGATTCCAAGATGATGTCTATACGTAGTCTAGCAAGTTTACATGCAGAAATAGCATATAAACTCTAAGTCTGCTATGAATTATTGTGTTCTTCCTGTGCATTGTTCTTCAATGTAAAGTCAGACTAGAGATGAATTTACACTCCAAGGGCCTGGAAGCCAGTTTGTGCCCAGGAGTATAAGCATAACTCTAATAGTTTTGGTATAGCTGCATGCATTCTCCCCAGCACACCTATCTGCAGCCCTACTCGCTTGGAAATCCTTCAGATATTTTCACAGAAGACATAAACCCCAGGAAAACTACAGTGAGGACTATCAGGTGTTGGTGGATGTGGGTTTGGTTCAGAAGATGAATTATTTGAGTAGCTTTTCATTTACACTGAATTCACTACTATGGAAAGAATAGAAACGAAGTCTATGCAAAGGCCTCTGCAATTGAAGTTGAGAGAATGTGCTGGTTTAAAGGTAAACTGGCAGGAGAAGTGAACCCAACACAAAAGAGATTAGAAGTCAGAGTTGCAATTTAATAAAAAATATTACAATAAATGGAATGATGCAAAGAGAAATTGGTTTTAACCCACAAAACCCAGAAGTATAACCCAGTGCCCCAGGGCACAAGCAGAATGGTGTTCGTTAGCCCCTGTGCTGAGACTCCCCATGGTTTCCCCTGAGTCAAAAGTAAAAGGAAGGGAAAAACCTGTTGATACAGATGATGGTTGCGGTCCTGTCAACGTTCTAGTCCTCCTCGGGATTTGATGAGTGGTCCTAGAAGTCCCCAAACCCCAAGATTATATACCCTCAGGTTCGGGTGGGAACGCCCCGTAACTCCTTCAAGGAGGGGAGTTCCACAATGGATGATCTTACTCTGTGAGTCAGGGGATATTTTTGGAATCACTGATGGACCTCAGGCTGGATGTGAAGGTGCTAATGACTCCTTGGAGGGGAGTTATCACAGCTTCTATCTCACAGGCTTCTTTAACACCCAACTTGCAGCTGGAGGGGTCAGGTGTGCCCTGGGCAGGTGCTGCAAACGGTCCATGGTTAACAGTTCATGCAAAATGACAGAGAGGGTGTAGAATACACAGCTTTGGTCACCCCCACACAGTGATAAACTGGTCCCAGCTGCTGAACTCGAACAGAGAAAAGGAACAGTGATGCAAAGATAGCATTCTGTTTGTTTATTGGTTTTGTGTTTGGTTGTTTTGGGTTTTTTTCCTAGGATATCTCTTAGAAGTTCTGTGCTATTCCTTTATGAGACTGAACAGAGCAAAATGATTAAAATAGGCATTGCCACTCTTAGTCAGTAACAAATATTACAGAAAGAGGGTATTTACCAGTTAAGTCACCCACAGAGACAGATACAGTATTCTGTATTTAAATCTTATAAAATGTTCTTCTCAACTCTTATTGCTTGTCAATAGGAAACTATAACCCCCCTCCAAACTGAATTCAGTTAGATGTTTGGCTTTTCTTTTTCTGAGCAAACGCAGCAATACTGTACTCTGCGGAGCTTTCAAGTAGTTCTGGGAGCACCTCCTTTAAACTCTTTTTTTACCCCTCTTCTAATCCTAACTCTGCATGTACTCTTTGTTTAAATCTCCATTACAGTATTGCCAAAAGCTGGAACTCACCAGAGAAGGCTGTTTTTGCAGAAAATTGTTAAAATAGATACTTTGTCATGCTGAAAAATATTTCCATGAGGTTACACAGAAACCATTCATAAAGAAAAAATAACATGAATTTCACTTCTGTTTTGGTAACTCATTGTTTGTTGTCTAATCTTAAAGACAAAGTCAGAATTCAGTAGTTAGATATTTCCCTTATCCCACTGTGTTAATATCACTGCTTGACAAAATTTATTTATTTCTCATTCCCTCATAACCAACTGTAATACCTTGTCCGACAAAAGAGAAGTTAAAACACACAGAGACTTGGATGTCAAGAGTAACTTAATCTTAAATTATGGGCATCTGCCACCCAGAAGAGAAATATGAAATACTGAAGAATAATTTAAGCTATTTCTATAGTAAGGAAAAACATGTGGGTTTAAGCAACAGTTGTCAGATTACAAACATTTAAATAGGGTATCATTTAAATATAATTAGGTCTATGAAAAAGCCAGTAAGCATGAGAAGTGGCTTGAAATGTAGTTGTTTTGTAGCTTGCTTATTGCCTGCAGCACGAACTTTGATGCCTTTGTCTCTAGACAAAGTTTGCAGCATGCAAAATTCCTTAATATTTTTGCTATTAAGTTTACTTCTGTTCATTATAGAAATACTAAGTATAGATAAATCTCCAAATCTTTTCTGGTATAGGAATTTAACAGTGAGGATTATTTGACATTTCAATGTGAAGGCTGAAATAAGGGTATTTGAATGTTTCATTCCTTTGACCTCAGCCTTGCTTCATTAAAATTCCATATTATTATGAAACAAATAATTTTTTTATTCTTATTGAAAGTCTAGTCAAATCATAACAAGAGACATGTGAATACTTTTTTGCTGTAATTAACCAAGCTCCATGGTGGCCTATGTATTTGTAATTCTGGAGAGAATTTTTTCTGACAAAAAAAAAGAAGAGTTAGAAGAAACAAATCTATATTATTTTAAATCATTTTTTTAAATCTTAAAATTCATTAAACTTGTTTTAAAGGACAGTACATCTTGACAAGCACTGCTATCATTAAGTTTTGAGTACTTGTAAATATATTGTTCTAACAAGCTTATGGAAAGATTTTGCTTGGTGTCGTAACAATGTCCACTTCTAAAGAGCATGATTAATTTGTGGGGGGAGTAGAATAGAAAATGTTGGCAAAATTTATTTGATCTAAAATGCACGACTTGCCTTTTCTGATTGGTTGGATACCTTTTTAGTGTCCCCCATGAAGGGTATAGGCATCATCTTCTTTGATTACACCTTACCAGACGGCTAACTCAGATGCTAATCTAGGAGAAAACTTATGGAATTTGACTAATATTCAAGGAATTCATAGAGCAGTTCATTCTACTAATGTAAATGAGAGGAAATTTGTTTCTTAAACAAACAAAATATTGTTAAATGACAGTAGCCCCATAATACAGACTACTGCATCCTCATATTCTTATGAATTCATTTAGTAGTCTGTAGTGGTTTTAGCTAGGCCTCAAATTAGCAGGCTCAGAGAATCTATGTGGATTGGTAAAGACAGCTATCACCTGACTGGGTAACCAAGGAAGTATTTCATACCAGATGACGCAAACTTAAGATATGGGGCAGCAGTGGGAGGTGTTAGTTCAGTTCCATCATGGCTGAACTAGGAGGAGAACGTCTTGCAGCTCTCCTTATGTGCTAGGCCCTGCTTCGGCTGCTGCTTCTTGCATTTTGTTTGAGTTCAGGGAAGTAGAAACATTTTGTTGTTACTCTTTCTGTTTCTTGCTAGGTGTCTTTCAAAGTGCTTATGAATCTAAAGGAATACACTTTGTATTAACTGGGGAGTGGGAGGTTATTTCAAGTAATACATAACTTGTGTAAGTGTGTGTGTTATATTGTAGTTTTCTCTTAATTTTCTCTTTTCTCTATAAATACATGTAGTTAGTTTCAGCATAAACCTGGTTTAGAGGGTTTTTTCACTCTTCCTCATCTTTTTTCTCTTGGCTGGTTGGCGGGGGGAGGAACCCTTTTTCTCTGTTCTTGGGCAGTTGGCATTTTGCCAGCTCAACCCAAGACATAGTCTGAGAAAAAACATTCGGGAAAAGCTGCCTGCTTAAGGAAAAAAATGAGGTCTAAAACGACAAAAGGAAGAGAGTTTACTAACGCCTAAATTTACTGCCAGTCAGTCAGTTCAACCATATACCAGAACAATGTATTCATACACGGTGCTGGACATAACTGTTATAAGAACATCTGTGTGTGTATGTACATGTGAGTTTGTATATGTGTATCTCAAAGAAATTGGGGAATTATATTTTAAGATATCTGTCCTTCCAAATCTATTGATCTGCAGCAATTTTGAGAAAAAGCAGAGTGTTCAATGAAGAGTCAAGCAGTAAATTCCTGCATTTGTAACTCCAAAGGAAACTCAAAACACATTATCAGATGGAAACAGTAAACTCAAAGAGAGAGGAAACTTGTTTGGAATTTTTTTTATATTAAAATCTCCCACTTCATTTGTGGAAATGAACATTTAAATAGAATTGCAGGTAAGGTATTTGTAAATGTAAGATAGAGAATAGATGATGAATTCAGTAATTTTGTATTGCTTATTAATTTATATAATTTTCAGACTGGTGTTCTACTATATTTTGTGACAGAGGAAATATAACTGATTTCTCTAATAGTGCTTTGGGTTTTGTACCAGAGAAACCACTTTCAGAATAGAGGAATATGAAATATCTATTCAAAGACAGATTATGCTTGATACTTTTTCTGAGTTTATACCTACTTAATCTATCAAATTATAAAAACTTGAAAAGATAAAATGTGCACAGTAATAAACAAGTCCTGAAAAGAATAAGACGAAGCAAATAATTCCCTTGTATTTTTATACTATTCTTACTCTAGTCGATAATTCATAATTTTATGTAGCTTTCACTTTCATAGTGAAATAAAATATCAAAAAGTAACAGGAGTACAAAACCTAATGACACATTGCCCTCTAAAGAAAAATTGACATAGATTCATATTTTTAAAACATTGATGTATGACAAAACATACAGCGCAACCAGCGTGGACTACTTTTCAAATGAATTTATGCACATTCATGTTAAATGAATTCTAATTATCTTTGAAACTGAAGACACTTTGACAGATAACACTAGAATGTGGAAGTGTTGCTAAACTGTTAAGCTAGAAGGAATACGGAGCTGTTCTGAGACTTTTTCCCTCAAGAGCTGTTGCGGGATTGCTGTTGGCCTTCACAACAAGATGACAGCTTGAAGCTTTGAAATCATATGGACATTTGTAAAATATTACTTTTTTTCCATTCATTCTGAATCTTAAGATAGTCCTTCAGTTGAATTCCTGCCTCAGATGGCTTAGTTTTAATGTTATCCAGAGTCTACATGTTTCAGTTCTCAAAATATTTATACTAAACTTGAACATTTCAAATCTTTTCAGTTAAATACTCACTGAATAAGACATAAACTCTTCTTCACAATAAACTTTGAAGAGACTGTTTTAACTTTTCCACATTTAGTAACCAGCTGTTTTACATCAGTTGATCATATGAAATACTACCATTCTTACATAGATAGTTAGCTTTATTATTCAATGACTTTATTGTATTTGTGCAGAAAATACTTTATTATTTTCTTGAAAAATAGCAGTAGAGTGTTATCACATGTATATTGTGCTGGTTTAAAGGTCAACCAGCAGAAGGAATGACCCCAACTAAAGACGTGTTACAATTTACTAAAAAGTTTACAACAATTACAATGATACAGAGAAAGACTGGTTTTAACCCATGAAAAACAAATGTATCACCCAGCACCCTGGGGCACAAACGGAATGGTGTTTGTTAGCCCCTGGGCTGCTCACCATGAGGTCCCTCCTGAGTAGAAAGTAAAAGGAAAGGAAAACCCGTTGGTCAAGATGATGGTCACAGTCTGCTTGAGAGTGCCAGTTGCAGTCCTGTTGAGGTTCTGATCCTCCTCCAGATCCAATGAGTGGTACTAGAAGTCACTAAACCTGAAGTTCATTTATGTTTTGGTTCAGGTGAGAATCTCCAGTACCTCCCTCAGTGCGAGGAGTTTTACAATGGGCAATTTACCTGTGCAAGTCATGTGATATTTTTGGAATCTTTAATGGTCTAGGTCATTGCAACTGCCTATTGTGCCGGTCCCTAATGGCCCATTGGCAGACATGATCCCTCAGGCTGCGTGTGAAGGTGTTGATATCTCCCTGGAGGGGAGTTATCACAACTGAGTCATTGGTGAGAGGACAGAAACGTTACCCTGTCTCACAGGCTTCTTTAACACCCAGCTTGTAGCCTGAGGTGTCAGATGTATGTTCCCTGGGCAGCTGCTGCAAGTGATCCATTATTAATAGTTCATGAGAAATGACATAGAGGGTGTAGAACGCACAGTTTTGTTTACACTCACATAGTAATAAACTGGTCCCCGCTCCTGTAACTAGGACAAATATACAAATATTTACAAATAAGCATCTCAATAGAAACAAACATCTGGGTATATATAAAAAGAACTTTTGATTTCTCTCATGTATGGATTTCTCTCACATATATGGATAACTGGCATATTTCACAGCTATAAATGTTGTCCCTGAAGTTAATACAGGTAAGAGTTTCAAGACATTAGAGAAGATAATTTTTACTTAGCTAGCCGTAATATCAATTTATGTGAATTAAACTAAGTGTTCATTTTTTGGAAAGGAGTCTGACCTTGTTTCTACATCTTCTCTTATTTCACTTGCACTGAAGAAACTATCACACGTACATAAGCCAGTAAAATCATCTCGAGAACTGATGCAACTCTTTATTGTGGACTATGAGGAATTCATAGCATGGATCATTTAAAATATTTGAGTGAGATAATTTATTTAAAGAATAAGTAAATTGATTGAAAGTGTATTTTATTCTGATACTAAGAGCTCTTTGTTTTATGCCTGAAGGTAAATCACATATAATACAATATTTGCTCTCTTTTCTTTGTGGTAGAAATTGTAACATTGCCAGATTTCATGACAAGCCTTTTTATTTTTCCTTGATGTCTCCTTGCTCAAATCCATATAATTAATGAGTATTCCTTCTTGAGTATAATTAAATTTCTAGATTATACTGCAGTGCAGAAAAGCTTGAGAGCATGTTTCACTGCATCTAAAAAATAAAATAATTTTAGAAAGGTGTTTCTCTGAGCTACTGCTGTCCTTAAGCAGATTCTCCATTCTGGGTTTTTTAACATCATTTTCCAGTATGCCAGTTTAGTATTACTTGAATGGAATTGCTTTCATATAGATGATAGACTTACAGATTGTTGTAAGGATATATTTAACTTTTTTCATTTATAAATACGCACATAGAGTTATACAAACATGTAAAAGGGCATATGGTTTGTGTGTGCATTTTTTTTTTTAAGGTTTGAGTAATTAATAACAGGCTACTTTTTAGTGTATTTTAAACACATGGAGAAATAAATGTAAATTCACATAATTTCATTTAACTTTAGGCAGACATCTACATTAAGAGCAACACAATCTGGCTCAGGGAAAGTATTTCAAACCATCATGAAACAAAGACAGGAAAAAAGTTATTGAGATTCTCATTGAAATAATACAATACGATGAAAACTGGTCATACTCCCTGCTTTTTCATTCGGCATAATAGGATGGACAAGAAGACTGGTTGAACTTTATTAGACATTATTTATGACCTGCAATAAATCATGCAACAACTATCTAAGTGGTCCATGAGCATAGAAGTTCAACAACACGCCAGATGTTGTTAAATTAAAACAAATAAACCACCCACCCACAGCCTGCTGAGTTGAAATCCTGGAAGATAAAACTTAGGTCTCTTCTCCAAGGAAGTGATAGGAATTAAGGAAGTGACCCCAAGTTGTGCCAGGGGAGGTTTAAGTTGGATATTAGAAAAAAAATTTCTTCACTAGAAGTGTTGTCGAGCTTTGGAACAGACTGACCAAGGGGATGGTGGAATCACCATTCCTGGAGGAAATTAAAAGATGTGTAGATGTGGCACTTAGATACATGGTTTAGTGGTGGACTTGGCAGTGGTGGGATTGGAGTCCAACCTAAATGACTATATGATGATTCAATCATTCAGCACTTTCATCACCCTAGCCAGTCAGCAGGAATTTCAGTCCTACTGCCAGTAAATTGTATATTACTAGATAAATAACATTTCCCCTTCTGCGTTAAAAGGGGTGGCTGCATCTTATCTCATCTGCTACTATATTTATGCCAAGAAGAAGGTCCCATAACTATTAGTATGCATCCCAGTATGCTTCAGGGTCCTAGGTCCTTCATTATTTGTATAAACATCTATGCAGAGAGCCTTGTGGATCCCATGCACAGCAAAACCACAGGGTTTGTTTTTGTGAGGCCTGTAGGAATAAGCAGAGAGTCCATTTTGATCACATCTGGTTTGCCAGGTCACCAGACAGAGAGCCTTTGAGGCTAGCACTAGACACTGTCTACAGGCCTCACTTAAGTGAGCATTCAGGGGTTAGACTGAAGGAGCATGAACTGCTATGCAGTAGAATGTCTCATACACTTTAGCTGTTTTACTGTGGACAAACTAGATTCTAGTGGGTTGCTCACCTTATCTAGGTTACAGAATGTATACAGGTTATCTATCTATATAGAAACAGCAAAGAGGAGGCGGAGTAGTAAGCTATTCTGTTTGTCAGATAATCACCAACAAAAATCTGTCATATGATTTCCATAATCAAAAATTTGTCTAAAACATATAAAATAATCTGACTCCTGAGATCTATTGTTACAGAAACATGGGCTCACCACAACATTTACAACTCTGCCTCACCTAGATAGATATTCTGAGAGACACCATAGCCAGGTGCTTCAAGCAATGAGTCAGAACACTATGTAAAAGCCAATTTCTTATAAAATATGAATATTTAAGACATAAATCTGTAAACTGGCATTGTTTTGAAGAAATACCATTAAGATCACAGACTTGCATAAGAGTAGTGATGAGTGCTCTGGTAAATGGATGTAAGATATAATTTTTAAAACTTTTGGTTTGGTTCATTTTCAAGTCAGGCTGTTAGAAAATTATCTTGGCTCAGTCCTTGAAAATGAGTTAGTTGAGTATGCAAGTAATGACATTGGAAACTTTACCTTGTACTGTATGCAAAATATGTGGAAATGCACTTCTTTTTCACTTTGAGAACATATATTATTCTTCCATTTTACATGTAAGGTTTTCCCAGTAATACTATGAAATAATAATAATATAAAAAACCCCACAAAAATATTCAACAACAAACCCCCCCCCAAACTTAAATATTTTTTCTTTTTTATTTTTTCTATTTTTCTTTATCGACCCATTATCTCTAAGTCATCTTACAGTTTTGATGGATAGTGAAAACTGTAATACTCTGTATTCCAAAAGACAGGCATTTGCATAACTGATTCATCGAAACATGCTGAAGCAATTGATATTGTAAAATATTATGAGTACTAAAAGTACTTTTTTCATTAATCACTCTAAATGGTTCTGACATTTTTTAAGGGCCAATTTTATGTGGAAATTATCCAAACCCCTTGGGTAGAATGATTTGTTATTTAAAACCTTTTAACATGGAGTGGAGATACTACTTCAATTTGTTTAAAGAGAAAATTATATAGCCTTTTGGGGGAAAACTATAACCACACCTAAAGAATGCATTTATTGAATTTGTACATACACAGTTGTATTTGCTATCAGGACCTAATATTACAGTTGTGCTTTACTATGTAAAAAACATAGTTTTTATAGAAAAAAGTGAGAAATTAATCAACTTTTCATTTCATATATTTATTTTAAAAACTTATTATCATATAATGGATTTTTACCTGAAATTTTCCATGACTTTGTGACAGATAAATAGAGAAGTTTTATTCAACTTCGAAATATCACACTTAGAAAATATCACTCATACAATTTTTTTCATGTACCTTAAATTTCCTCCCAGAAAAACAAGTAAATAAATGAATAAACAAAAATTACCCCTAGTAATTTCAAAGTCATTAATTTATAAAAATTTTAATTGCAAAAAATAACTCATTCACATTAACTAATTCCTATGGGATTTATTTTCTGTTCATCATTCCAGAGAATTTTCCATTCTTTCCCAGCAAGTTAAGAGTAATACATTTAATATCTGCAAAGTATCATGATTTTTCCTACTGAATTTGAAAATTCCTTCAATCATTTCAATTCAAATGAATTTATGAATTTCCCACTGAAAAAGTCTAAAATGTGTATTCCTTGACATATTTTACTCAGAGGCTGGTAAGCAGGAAGGGTCTGATCTAGTCTGATCATCCAGAACTACCAGCATAGGTGACCCCATAAGGCTAATAAACACAGTGTTTGAAAGGATTTGAGAGCATAATGATGATAGTTTTGTTTCATCATGCTGCTTTCCTTGCCAGTCGATAAAGCACTGATTGGTGAACTTTGTCTGTGTACTGTAGTTCTCACTTCTGTACTGCTATTCTTCCTCAGGCTTCTGAAGGGACATGTCTGGGTGATAAAGGATGTATCACTGAAAGCAAGTGAGGAGAAAAAAACAACAAACAGAAAATAAAGACCTTTTCAGAACAGGTTCATGGTAGGTTCATGGTCTGTCTTCCTTCTGAAGGAACAGTGATGCTTTCCATGGCAATCTGATCTTTCTTAGAGTTTTCTGTCTACTCTTCAGACTCAGTTTTAGAAAACACTCAAGACTACACGGTCTTTTTTCTGGATTGTTTTTTCTTCATCCTCACTTCTTTCTTTTGTTTCCCCCCTGCAGTACTGGGAGACTATTGTGGAACTAAGAAAGAATGCATGCTTCTATGAATAATTTTACTGGCTGAAAGCTGGGCATGACCCTAAGTACTTCTTTCCTATCTATCTATCTATCTATCTATCTATCTATCTATCTATCTATCTATCTATCTATCTATCTATCTATTTCCTCCAAAGAGCTTTCG
>VWZD01001860.1:1819-51649 GCA_013396695.1 Sakesphorus luctuosus
TGAGAAATAAGACTGTCACGAAATGTTATTTCATGACTCAGCTTGCTGAGTTAACTGTGAAGTTATCTGCTACTCTTGATCTGGCAGCTTTTGAAACCGAAGAATCTGAGCAGCAACATTTTTCTCAGTGCTTTGAACTTCAAAAACTTCCAAAATCTACCAACTCAACACAAAGTCTGGCTAAAATCAAGAACTGTTGCCCATTCTTGTCAACAAATCTCTGTTAATAATTATTTGCAAAGGCTTTTGCCAAAGCGGATTAATCTAAACTTATATTTGCAAGGAAATCTCAGATTACTGGAAGTAGATACAGCATTAAATTTCACAAGGATGATTAAGAAGCATTCCAGTTGAGACAGACAGTGGTATTTCTGTGATGTGTGCAAATCACTACTGTTTTCATACTGTGAATTTGCTTCAAAAAAGAATGTGTAAAAGAAAGATACATAATTGGCAAAACTGCAAGTCAAATTTAATCAGGTCAGTAGATCAGAAACCCAATGGAGAGCTTAATTAGATATGAATATTCTAGTAATTGTGAGTATCTCTGATGTACATTTGTTTGGACATCTATTACTAAGGGTCCCTAACACTGCTCTAACCTTACAGCTAAAGTCAGGAACAACCCCTCTGAGTCCTATGCTGGCTTCCAGCTATCTATATATTGTATCAAGTTATTAACGTGAATGTCAACAGACAAGAGTTACATGAGCTCTTCGTAAAAAAAAAAAAATCTAGCAAATTTTTAGTGACTGTATTTCTTGTTTCAAAATATTCTTGGTTTGAATAAATTTGATCCTACATCTTTGGATGCCTTGCAATCTCAGGTACTCAATGTGTCCATGATTATTTTTGCTAATTTGGCTTTTCCTTTTGACTCTAGACAAAAAGCTTGACTTTATGTCTGTGCTAAATATTCCCAGACACAGCAAAATTTCACCTTCCTTTCAGCATTTCACACCACTTCTCTGTCTGATACAAAATATAACTTCAAACCTAGAATATTCTCAAATTTCAAGGAATATGAATATAAAATTATATAATATGCACTGTAGCTTTTATATTGTCAGGTAATAAATTTCTGCCTCTTAGACTCTCAATTTACCTTATCCAGTATCCAAATCTGTCAGCAGAAAGAAGAACACACAGTTATCCTCCTAGGAAGAATAAACAATACAGGCACACTATGAATTTAGATACAAAAATTACTTGAAAAGTAAAGGTAGAAATCTATCCCTGTATTTATGGTAGATATCTGGATAAATGCCTGATATTCAGCACTCAAAATTGCTGTCAGGAAAATATGCTCATGCTTCTTATTGTCAAATACAGACTTGTGAACTAAAGTGAGTGTTTGTAAACATTAAATGCAGTATTTTTTTTCCCTGCATGTACCAAGAAATACAGTTCAATTTTTCTCAAAAGATATATTTATCAGTAGATTAGACAAGCACTTGTCACTATAGCAAGTAGGGGAGAAAGACCCTTCAGGGTCTTCAGCAACAATCAGTTACTCTGTTACTGATTTTGCATATATCTCAATTGGAAATTTTGGCCCCTTTTTCATCAAGTCAGATACTGTATTGTACTGAAGTAATCACCTCAAAAAAGGTGCTTGAACAAAAAGCTTCTCGTGGTAAACGTAGCATTTTGGACAGGCATGTTAAAGGCCTATGTTAGACCAGAGGCTTATATTCTACTGCACTGAAAGTTAAAAGAGGAGAAAATGAGACTGAAAAGAAAAAAACAGTAGGATAGTTTCCCTTAAACTCAGATGAGATGTTATGAAGAAATAATCAAGCTGAAGCTACTTGAATTTCTCTATCTAAATCAATACAGGAGCAGTCTGTCTTTGCAGTGATAAGACAGGAAGATTCAGCCCTTCTGTTGGGCTCAAGGCAAAAGTCATAGGCTGAAGTAGAATGAAAAATTATCTCCTTGCTCTTTCTAGCCTTTTCTTTTTGTTTTTGTTTGTTTGTTGGTTTGTTTGGTTGGTTGGTTGGTTTTTTTCCTTATTCCCCCTCACTCTTAGAGATGAAGCTTCAATTGATGATCTCAGAGCTTCAGATTATCTGTCAGACAGAGAAAAGCTGTCTCAAGCTGCCAGGACCTCTAATCAGATATTGACAGATAAGATGTTCTGGGTGACAAAAATAGATTTAAAATCCAAAGTGACATTCTTTTTACTGGAATGATAGCCTAAGGGTCAAAGTGGTGATGTAAGAGAAATTATACAAACTGAGTCTTCCAATCAATTTGTTAGCTTTCCTACATATAATGAATATGTTTCCTACTTAAGCCAAGGTCATATTTTCCTCCCAGTTGTTAAGACATTTCTTCATAATATAAATAACTTGTATTTGAGTTGAGAAACTTACAAGCTTCAGAGATCTGTAGAAGAATAGGAAATATTGACAGAAATGGTCATATTCTGCATTGAACCAGTATATCATTCTAACTGAGTCCACAGTAATGGTGTAGTATTTAGCAGCTCACTTAAAGACATTATCAATCAGCTTCAAAACTCAGTTAAGTCTTACCTTAAATGAATGCAGCAAGCTACACATTGCATAGGGGTACGTTAAAGAGCAGAGAAGAAACCACAAGTAAACCAGAAAAAACTGCCACAAACTAACCATCAAGAATTAAATACAAAGGAAAACAGTTCCATCCACCCAGAATTAGATAGTTTTAGTATAAATCCAACTGGAACTCATAAGCAAACAATTCATGAGTCACTGCACAAGCCTACTAACATATGCTATTGGGCAAGGAAACAAATGAGAAGCAAGTCTTCAAACAGACCCCCTGTATATCTTCAGTATTGAATCAAATTTATTTAAATTCATATAAATATATTATCCTTCTAGTGATGATGACCTTGAGGCTGCTTTATTAGAGCATTTAAGCCTGTGCATTAATTATTTTCCTGAAAGCACAGGACACTTTAGGAGGAGGAGAAAAAAAAACCTCAATTAGGAAAAAGAAATTATATGTATAATTTTTTCCATATTTATCTTTGGGTTCAGAGAACAACAGCCACTATCAAAAGCAAGTTCATAAAATCTGTTGCAATCTAGGAATCAAGGACAGATGGAAAAGGAAGGCTCTAACTTTTGTACACATACATCACGTATCTGCACATAGGGTTTCAGCCCAGGAACTATCCTTCCCAGCAGGATGACAAGCAATCATTGTCTGAATGATGTAACATCAGCCAAGGTTAACATAAAGTGTCGTATCAGAAAAAGAGTGAGTGTTGAAGGAGGGAGATAGCTTATGCCTAAAATGAAGACATGGTCAACTGTGTGGTACAGAGAGCCCAAACAGTGGATAACGGGGGTTCTGGTCATAGAGGTGCAGATAGAAGTGCAGACAATTAAGAGGCCTAAGACACAACATACATCCCACAACATCTTGAATGCTAGTAGATATATATCTCAAATATCAGTATACAGGAGAGCTGAAAAATAGGCAGACTTCTGTGACTGTTACACACCAGATCAGTTATCACTGGGTCAGAACAACCTTGTGGGTGTGTGTGTGGAGGGGGAATGGATGGGTTGAACCTCACAGAGGTGGGGTGGTGGTGTACCCCTCATGGCAGCCCCTGGAGCCCACATGGCAAAACCCTGGAATGGCTGTCAGTCACAAACAGCCCAGGAAAACTATAACACCCCACACCTCCTGGAGCCCCAACCAAGGCTCAGATAGGCAGGGACAGTGAGAACACGGTCCCTCACCCTGGCCTGGGACCCTGGAGTGGCCGGGGGCTCAGAGACCTCACCTGCAGGGGTTAGCTCTAGAGACCAGAGCAGATAAAACCAAAGGTGTATGTTTGGCACACATCACAGCCCTGCCACCTGGACTTGTGAGAGCTGGTCTTCCACAGAGTTTCAGAGGTAGCTATATGATCTGTCTCTCCCTCCTTTTCCTTCTCTCTTCTTACTCCCTCTGTTTCTCTTTCTTTGCTCCTTTCTTGATCCTTTGTGTGTCTTGGAGCTGGAGGGATTAGATTTTGATTTAAGTATTGTATATTGATTGGATCTCAGCTTAAGTGTTGTGGATTAATATGTGCTGAGTTAATATTATGGTGGAACATTTTGTCTAGCTTTGCCCTTTTTGAACGCTTGCCAAGTTCTCTAGTTTTTGCCCCTAAATTCATAAAGAACATCCCTGGGAACAAGTCCTTGGCTTATTCTCTTGACACTATCTCGAGGTATTAAAGAACTCTAGATATGTATATTAGAGTAAAACTCCTGGCTGAGCCGTGAGCCCATAGCTCCCAGGGCTGGAGAGTTGCTCTGAGTTCATAAGTATTGCCGGAAGAGAGGAGAGTATAAAATAAGACACATGAAAGAGGAAGCTGTCCTCTGGAGTCATGGCACAAAAGTCGGGGTAGATAAGTATCTTGGGGCTATACTTATCTGGCCAATACTAAGACTGAAATACAACTATGATTGAGTATTATAAAACATTTTGGGTTTATAGACTAAATGAATTACAGAACACATGGAAACATAAAGTAGAACTTAATTTCAGATCAAAAAAGTATTTCCAAAGTGCTGTGGTCGTGTGATCTAATTCATTTGAGAAAATTTAATTGTAGACTAACCTTCCTATAAACTGCTAAAATGATATGCAAAATAGACATCTACATTTTCCTGCAATGATATGCTCACTCAAACTCAGTGCCTGTTAATGTAAAATGTGATAGAATAAACTTGACCTTTTCAATTTTGTAAAAAGAATAAAATGTTTTGGAGTAAAAATTGTACAAGCAATAAACAAATTTAACATTCTGAACAATTATTAGATAGTTTAAATCCAATGTATGTACCCAATTACATGTGTATAGAAACTGAGGTCACAGTTATGAAGGTAAAAATTCAAATGAAATATTCTTTCATTTATTAAAATAAAATCAAAACAGTATAATGAAAATAATCACACTTAAACTCATGATAACAACAATAGCAATGGTAATAACAACAATAACAATCCCATTATGAGACAACTAGGCTGTACCACTATTTAACAATACTCAGGAGAAATATATTCTCCTTTCTAGTCTGCTTGCAACATCCAAATAAAACCTTCCCAAGACAGAGAAAGCTTTCCAACACAAACACAGAAGACAATTCCCTATATTTTCACTACATTCCTCAAGAAGATTTTTTTTAAATTAATCAAAATAATTCTGGCAAGGCATGACTTGTAATTTACTGCATATCCAAAATTTAACTAAGCATTTAACTAAACATATGCCTTCTCCCTTGTAATACTCGCAAAGATTTTATCAGCTTTGGCTGTTTGTAGGCTTTGTTGATAGAAGAAACTCATGCTCTTTAGAAGCAAAAAATATGAATTAATTAAGTCTCACAGCACCCATTTTAAGCAGAATAATGACATCCACTTTTCAGATAGGGAATTTCATGAGTTCATGGAACTCAAATCAAGGTCATACATAAGTCAGCTGTAGAACTGCCACTGAATTCAAGATTTATCCAAAACTACAGTAAAGCTCATGTTCAATTTAGAGGAGACTAATTTTAATTCATTCTCCTGATTCACAGTACTAGGCACTAACCTATAGATACAAGGTTTTTGAATTAACACTGGCTTGGTCTTCTTTTTCTCCCTTGGATTGCTGGTTGCCAACACTGTTCACTTTGAGAAATAAATTGGTGACTATAAAGGAATTAAGAGAAAATATTAATAGCACAAGAGTTACACTAAACTGATTCCCAACAGAGCAATTCCACAGTGTGGTTGCTCTGACAACTGCATCCATTGCAGAGAGATTTATTTCACTACATTTCATCTGCATCATATCCAGTCTTATTCTGTGATTTTTCCACAGTGTAAACTAGTTTAGATTAAGACCAAGGGAGGTAGAAACCTTTCACTTGGATGATTTTTTTTTATCCAGAGTTCAAATGACTACTGTTACAGCAACAAATGTTTTAGACGTTTTTGAGCCCATATAGGTTACATACTTTCTAAATATTTTTCATCCACTGAAGAAACATATTAATTTTCACACTTCTCTTATGTATGCACTACATCAAGGCGTGTGCAAAGATATTTCAGCAAATTTTTCCTTTGTTCTTTTACTAGCTAGTCTGCAGCCCATAAAAAATAAAGGTCAAGTATGAAGTATGGTGTAAAGAAGGTGTCTATTGTTGTCTATTTTTTTAAATTATACTTAAAACATGCACTGTAAACATGCACTCTCTTTTGTCCTGCATAAACATTTAGACAGACATACAGTGCAAATTTTCTTTCTAATTTATGTATTCTTATGAAGTTCTTGCTAAGCATCCATAGGTTATCTCCTCCACAGTAACTCTTCTGGAATTTTAGCACCATTGAAGTGATGTAGATAATTTCCATGTTCTTTATAGCTTTCTTTCTTATTCATACCAATTGTCCCAAGCATTTGGTTAATCAATAGATACCTGCTCTGGCTCTCTCTTCAAAAGAATGAGCTCTCAAATAAATTGCATAATTGGTACTTCCTGATCCTAGTGCTATTATGCTCTAGTTCCAATTTTGATAGCTTTCCTTTAGCGTGTTACATTTACAGTCCAAGATAGACCATTCATAAAATGATATATATCATATAAACAGGAATGTCCTTTATCTTCACCTGAAAGCATATACATTTTTTGCATACATTCAAAATCCACAGGCATTTATATCATTGATTTCAATTCACTCAACAGTTTTGATATTTTACTCAAATTTTGTTCTTATTAAGACATAATAGAAATTACATTTTTCCAGCATTATTATGTATTGCTTTGCAAGCCACATGTACCTATTTAATTAACAGGTCACATTTACTAAGGCTTGTATCTTCAGGTAAACACTAACAATTTGAATTCCTCTCATGTGTAGAAATTGTCTGTACACTGAAAAAACTCAGAAACAGCTTTTATGTATGGAAAGTTTTGTAAGGTTTTAAGATATAGGCATGATCTGGAATGCTGTTTAGTAATAACCCACATGGGCAAGATTATTTAGTTCCAAACCAACACTGTGTTCTCTGTCTCCCAACCTTGCATTATTACTGGGCTATGCACAGCAGTAAGCTCCAATGTTTCATTATGTCCACTTGCACGATATGCTTTGGCTTCTCCCCACACAGTGTATGCAGGTGATTGACAGCCAAGTTTGACACCCATCTTAACACTTATTGACATTTTGTGAACTCTCACTAGTGGGTTTCATCTGGAATACAGTGTTTAGATGCTTGTATCCGCATTTAAACAGGTGAGCCTATTAAACTTCGCTCCTTTGTGTAGATAGTGAGAATTATAACTCATGTAGAGTGTCTAGCTAATTGTGCAGTAAAAACATGCTACTGAACACCCATATCAATTTGAAAACTGCTCACAATCCTTAGCTAAATTTTTCTCACTGCAGCTAAAAGAACTGGAGTGGTTTTAACTTAGATACTGACAGACAGCAGAGGGGGCCAAGGTAAACAAACAGAAGCAGGTTTTTAGCTTTCTTTTGAAAAGAAAATAAACAAACCAAGCATTTCAGTCTTTCACATCTTCCAATTAAAAAAATTGTTATGGTATTATTTAAATTGATATACATAAATAGTGAAAAATCTGCAAGGACACATTTAATTAAAAATGAGGTTTATTTTATAATGCAGACTTTAACTCAGCTCAGATGAGTCCAAGCAAAATAGAATTGGTGTATTTCCTACTTTTGTATGAGGCTCTGGATTCCTCTGAAAAGTTTCTTACTTATAATCTCTGAGTATAAGATATTACCTGATACAGCTATTGGCCATATTATTTCAAGAAATTTTAAGCAGAGCACTCCATTAACCATTACAAAACAGTCTATTAAGGAAAAAAATGGTGTCATATGATCATACTTTTCAAGGAGGCTTGGAGATAATTATTTATTTATTCTAGCTGGACAACACAGGTAATCATGATATCTTTAGTCTCAGTTTAGCAATTTCTGCTACACAGAGACACTTTTTGTCTCACCTTCATGAAGAACTCATTTTCAGGCAGCAAAAAATATGTGAATAGTGACACATGCATGATTTAAACTTTCTCAAGTTAATACAGCTCTTTGGTTAATTTTTCTTTGTGTAAGCAAAGCTATACAATAGTATTGTTCTTCTATGAGCAATTTAGATTCTTTTTCTTTAGACTAGTAACCAATTTTTTTTAAAGAATAATGTTAAATTGGCAAAATTCAAAAATCAGCTCAACAAAAAGAATAACAAAATGAAGTTTCTCTAAAGTTTTTTAATATTTGGAAATGTCATTCTCACAAATGCAGCATGTGCCACAACACCAGGGTACCAGAGCTCTGATTGGCTTACAATGATCTATTATAAGCAATAATTTTGAATGCTGGCAGTTGCTGGAGCAAGGCTGTGCTTGAGGCCTATGCCCATACATATTGGAATTAATGAAGCAGCAGCTTATGCTGTTGCAAACAGCTGGGGGTGCTTAACTTGTTTTTCTCTACAGAATTTTTGGATTTCATTTGTTTCTGGCAGTTATGAAATGCAATAAAAGGGAGAATAGTGAATCAAGAGAAATGGAGCTATGCAAAAGCAGCAAAATCTTGACCTAGGTCAACAAAACATCCTCCTCTGATAATATAGATAATTTTTTTATGCTTTATGTTATTTTATCAGTTCTGCTTTTCCCCAAAATGCTGTATTTGATGTCAGTAAGATTAAAGATAACTACAGATATCTCTGCAAAATGCACCAAGCAGGGTGATACAGATCTTCAACCTCTTGCTGATCAAGTCTGCCTCAAAACCCAGAAGGAAAATAAAAATGGGCATTTAGATGGGACAGCATTTTCCTAATATGGTCCTATTTTTTCTAGTCCTGTGATATTGTGCCCAGGGCTCTTAAAAAACTTGGCACTGCACTATGCTGTGAGGATATGACACCTCTGGTTTGCACCTTGTCTGGAATTACTTTTCTTCTGAAACATATATTGTACTCACAACAGCAATTTATATGTGATAGAGACTGTGCGCAGCTCTACAGCTCCAACACATTCTTGAGGCAACCAGTATGTTCTCACTTTTAAAGTTCTCAGCAAAATAGTATATATTAAAAAAAATAATGGGGCAATAAATGTAAAACACTGCACCAGAGAATGGATTTTAATAGCACTACATCCAATTGCTGCAGAATATGCAAACAGTCCTGAGCTGCTGCTGGGGAGCACTTGTTAGGATCAGAATGAGGGAGGAAAAGATGGGTGTTTCAGCAGCTGAAGAGAGGTTGAAGGGCAGCTGCAGAAACTGGAACATATGTGATGTTTCACGCAGAGACTGTGGTTTGTGCAGCTGCTTAATTCTCTATGGAATGTTCCTTTTCTCATGAATATTCCTTTATTCACTGTATCTGCTCCAAAGGGTTTGGCAGTGCCACATTGCAGGATGCTGTCTAGTACTCTTCAGAGTCTAACTTGCTATCGCTTTTTAAGTCAACTAGAGATCTGAAATGACTGCTTATGGCTGGGGCACGTTTTGATTGCTCTCCTGCCTTCCTTAGGCTATTCAAATGAAGGCAGCAGCTGCATTTTGCCGTTCACAGTCATTTATGCCTAAAGGCTCATGTTTCCTGTCAAAAGCTGGAAACAGTGCTTGTATATGATTTTTGTTCTTTAGCTTAGTAGTACATCACCCATATGTTTTCATAGCATTTTCCATCCAGTAATGACTTTATTGATCCATTCTTCAGTCTTTCATCTTTCCATGCATCTAAGCACATTGTAACAAATGTCCACTGATCATTTTGTACCTTAAATTACACATAAGTATATATTACAGAGCTATTCAGTAATCACTCAGTCTCAACAGGCTTACTATACAAGGGCTCAAGACAGCCAGATATCCTTAACTGTCACTGGAAATAATCACAGTTAAAAAGGAACAGAACTAGGTTGCTACCATCTGCTTGGTCTGTTCCCATTGCAGATTCAAAATGAAAAAAAAAAAAAAAAATTTAAAAAAATCCCAAACAAAGAAAAAAAAAGAAAAAAAAACAAGGAAGGAAAAGAAGCTTATGACCACCTTAGCAAACAATCCAAAAACTTCCTTTATTTTTTCTTAAGAATATTAATTCATGTGCAGTGATTTTAGCATTTAGATTTAATTTTTGAAGACATTTCCACAAATAAGAACTTAATGTTCTTGCATTCTAGACATCCTCATCAAGATGAACTCTAAATTCTAAAAATACTTACTTTATTCTGATATACTGTCCTTTTTTTCTCTTGTGGTTCTCCAAAGAATATTTGTGTTGAAATTAAATCTTCTTCTACTGCATCCATGCTTTCAGTTCCTATCACATTCTGCTGCTACACAGCCCACAGTGCTGGATTTCTAATATTGCTAATATCACTTCCATAGCAACACACTACAATATCATAAACTTGGCATTACGGCTTTATTCCTAGATTAGGTCTAAGGAGGAGCTGATTTCAAAAGGCAGCTCTTATTAAATCACACATATACATAATAATCAAAAGTAATTGCCAGTGGAATACAGATAATGGCCTTCAGAGTTCTGTAAATTAGTTTCACAAAAAAAGTTGTCCCTTTTCAAATCTGACCAAGAACAAAGAACTTGTTTTGTTAGTGATGCTTAGAATACATTTCCCCAGCCATCCTTAAAGAAAGCACCATGTAATCACAGGGATTCACCTACTCAGAAAGATAATATTACTTATGTTTTTCACATGTTGGAATCAGTACTTTTCACAGTGGATACAGCACAGTGTAAAATGAGGGCTTTTTGGTTGCAAATATTAATGCAAATTTTTCTGTCCACAAATGAATGCACAGAATGAATAAATGAATGAGAAGGAATTCAATTTCAAAAGCTGCCAAAATAATTTTATCAATAAATCTTTTTACTTTTAAGCACAAAATGTAATATGTTAAGTAGAACACATATCATTTGGTCAGCATTCTGGCATATCTTATGATATATAGTGACTAAGGACAAATGGGCTTCACTTGTTACTTCTTGGCTGGAGTCCTAAGTAAAATTGTAAAAGGAGGATAATACAAAAGCCCATATACAGGTTGTACTGACACATGCCTTGCAAATGGATGAATATCTCAGAAATAAAAGATGTTATTTTAGGAGTAACTAAATCTACATTGGTTTTACTCTGTACACTTTCCATTAGTAACAGTCATGATCGCAGAGGAAAATACTTCTCTCCTGGTCTCAACATAGGTTTTCTTTGGTTTTCAGCAGGAAAACAGGACATCCAGATCTCTTAATTATGAAGTAGCATGTGGTAAAATAAAATCCACTTGTCTGTTTCTAAGGCATTCAGGAACGTTAGTCTTACCTAGATAATAGCTGTAGATAATAGGGAAGGTTCTTCAAAGGTGAATTCAAAGTTAAAAAAAAAACACACCAAAATAACAAAACCCAAACAGTAAAAAGAATGAGCAGCTTTCGGAAGAGAATACCTCAGGATCTGTACTAGTATATGCTTTGTTTAATATATTCACAACTTGTCTGGGAAGGTGAAGAAGAAAGTTCTACAATACAAGGTTACTGAGGATAGTGAGGATAGGAGCTAAGAGTGCACAATTTCAGTGAGGAAGGAAAAAGGACTGAACAATTATATAATAAAATGGCAGATAAATACTGGTATAGAAATTCAGTGATGAATAGAGAAAAAAATGTGAATTTCACATACAAAACAATGAATACTCTGCTTTCTCAGGAGTGGTTTTCATTACTTTGGCTCAAAGCTCAGGAGCAGTGAAAAATAAATGAATTGAATGCAAGAAACAATAAGGAAAAGAACAAAATGAAAAATGTTGTCATGCTGTCATTGAAATGTATCATGCACTGGTGTCTTGAATTCTCTATGCAGTTAGATTTCATCTCAGTAAATTTATGGAGTAACTAGGAAAAGTCCAGAGAAAAGCAATTGATATGCCTTAAAAGTAGAATTCTTCAGTCTGAAAACAAGACAGTTTATAGGAAGAAAGTTGGACATTTATATATTATTAAAAAAAGTGAAGAGAGGCAAGAGGAAAACAGTAAGTGACAGTCTTTTCCAAGAAGTATGGAAGATCACATTAAACAAGAATAGAGATTTTTTTGTTGTTTGTTTGTGGGGTTTTTTTGTTATTTTTAGTGGCGTTTTTTTGTTTGGGTTTTGTTTTTGGTTTTTTGGTTGGTGGGTTTGTTTTTTTTTTCGCAATTGCATGGTCACATGTTTAATTAATCAGTGGAACTTCTCGCTGTAAGATCTTGTGGACACTAAAATCTTATGTGGGTTAAATCTCCCTAAAATTGAATAATACAAAGACTTTTTAAAAGCTGAGAAAATAGCATGGCCTAAGGAGTACCTGAGGCACAAATTTTGGGTTGGAAGAAATTTGTTTGGGAGTTCAGGCTAACACCTCGCCTTTGCCTGAGCATTCTGTTTTCATCTCTCTGCCAGAGGTGGAATGCTTGGCTAGGGTGTCTCCTCAGCTAACCTCTTTCTTACAGTCTGTCTACAATCTGTCCAGCAAGCATTACTCCTCTTCTACCACAACAGAAGGACTGGAAATGTTCTCTCTATCTCTGAGACAGAGCAGAAAGCCCCTGACCTGGCTATACAACCTTACCTCTACATACAGGGTAGGGTGTCCTCTTGCCTTAGTGCACCGTGAACTAGATTGTCATCTGTTATGCACAATTTATTTACTCATTTGTTTTCTTTTCAATTCTGTAATGTTGATCCTGGGATTTAAATAATCATACCATTATTTTATCAACTGCACCAAGCAATTTAGATGAAAGAGCGAAAGGAGCAGAAGGCACTCCATAGGAGGACTGAATATAGTTTCACAGACCACAAGTCTCAGTGCCCAAACTCATTGTGAAATCCCCATATAATGTGCCATGGTTTTTATAGAATCACAGAATGGTTTCGGTTGCAAGATATCTAGAAGATGACTTAGTTCCAATCCCCCCTCATAGGTCAAAGACATCTTCCAGTAGACCAGGTTGCTCAGAGTCCCATTCAGCCTGGCCTTGAACACTTCCAGGGATGGGGCATCCATAATTTCTCAAGTCAACCTGTTCCAGTGCCTCATCACCCTCACAGAAAAGAATTTATTCCTAATATCTAACCTAAACCTATTTTCTTTCAGTTTGAAGCCATTCCCCTTTGTCATAGAGAGCTCCTCTCCAGATTTCTTGTAGGCAAGCCAATGCAAAACTAGAGAAATACCACAATTCTTGCTTCTTGTACTGCAGTGTGGGAGAAAGTACCTTTAGGCAGCATGCTGCCTGGAAAGTGAATTCTTGCCCACAAAACCAAAATTTTCAGTTCTGCCTTATAAATTGTAACCCGAGTAATAGGCAAAACAGATAATTGTAACCCGAGTAATAATGCAGTAGGCAAAGCCCCTACTTCACATTTATTTAGTCTATCATTTGTCCTTCTTCCAACATAGATGAAGGGAACAGACAACTCCTTCTTTCAGGAAAAAAAACCAGTAATTTTTCACTGTCAGGGACAGTACATTAGTTAAACATTAATTAAAACATGTCAAAACAGGTTTTTAAAAATTAGAAACCTTTGTTTTAATATCTGAAGTGTATCTGGTAGACTTACAACTCGAAACACATTGAAACTAAATGTAACCTAGAAAATGTCCTGGGAAAAGAGAATTTCGTTAATAATATTTATTGGTTTGAATTGTGTGGGGACATGAAAAAAGAGTGTGGGTATTTTTTGGGTTTTTTTGTCAGTGTGTCAGTGTTCCTCCAAAATAAATATTTTTGCATGACAAAGTGAGAACATGAATTAATAAGCAGGATAAAAAATATTTTTCCCTAGTTTCTTATTTCTGCATCTTTGTGATATTTAGCACTTTATGCTTTTCTGTGTTTATAATTTAATATGGCTGCTGTCATTTAAACTTGCCTTACATGCAAATCTTTGAGTAGTATGGTAAAGGTGATCTTTCTTTGAATTTCAGATGCGACATTTACAGTTCATTTCATTATATGTATTCTTTTCAAAATGAAATCTTGAAAGATTTTTTTCTATTTGCATGGACTAACCTGTTTCTCCAATTGAAATTTTGAAGGTATTCTGACGAGATAAAAAAAACACTTGTAGGGCTGAACTTCATTCTCCACTGAGACACTATGTCTGGTCTTGCTTGAGTTCCATGGAAGTTCTACTTTTACTTGCTTGGGAACTGTATCAAGATCTGAATCTGCTGTACACTGAGTACATTGATATACCCAACTGCTTGAGAATCATATCACTCCAATGTAAGAACAAGATTATGTGCCTAAATATGACAAAAATTCAGAATTTGATAGAAAATGAATATGCAAAGACACTCAGCAAGGTGCTGAGCACCCTAAGCTCAAAGACTTGTCACCAGCTACTGTTTCCACCAGGCAATCTCTAAAATTATATTTCTTGGCATTAATTCTGCAGAAGCGAAAAAAAACAGTTATGTAACTTTAGTTTTGTGGGTCATTCACCAGAACCACTGAAACGGACTGTAGTGATTTTGAGATAACACTGTGATTGCACTTATGATGTCTTCTTCATTTACCATGAACTCAACATTATTCTAAAATCCACGGGATTTTTCCTTAAAACTATGCAAAAAGGAAGGAAAATCACACATATACTTCTACAGTTTTTCTATTTCGCATTCAGTACAGCTCTTTTCTTGCTTAAGATGTCAAATACTAGCTCTTGTTTGGAACTACTCTTTCAGCATATTTAGTTTTGTGGACAAGTGTTTTACTTTTGCAGATAAAAAATGGGTTTGCTATTATGATGAAATGAGTTTTGAAATATATATACATATTTTGCTACACTGTCATATATGTACTTTCAAATGCACAAAAATAGAACTCTCTATCCTGAATGTCACACAAATCTATGAGCCATTATCTTTTGTACTCCACTAGAAGTTAGCTACTACAGGACAGTAATGGGTTCAGTGCCACACAAATTACCATTTTGGATTACCACTAAAACCATTGTTTTCTCAACATGACTTGTTTAAAACACAATGCAGAAAATCAAGTAGATTTTTTTTGTTGTCATTACTTAACTAACTTGTATTCTCAGAGATATTTATACTGTAAACCATAATACCTGCTTTTCCTTTTGTGTTAGTCTTTAATAGTTATTTGATGCTTTTGTTATATTCAAGTGACAAAGGTCTGTTTATTACATTAACTTGCCTTATCTCACTGAGAAAGGTCATGACACTCTTTCAGTTAGCAGTTGAAAGTCCACTACAATAACTCATGTATTGAGATATTTGTCACTGATGGGGAGACAATGCTGTAAAAGCTGATGCATTTGAAGCTTTCCTTCTTTTTCCCGAAGAGGTGATTTTCCCCTTTGAATAGCTCAGCACCTCTTTCCACTCAGAATCAAAATGAATGAGAAGACAGATGAGTAGCTGAAATGGAATATCCTGCAAATGAAGACTATTCTGATGGAACAGCTCATTTAAAAACCACAAGCAGATTTCAAAATATTGGCTTTAAAAATAGAGCCAAACAGGATGAATGAGCTAAATATTTCAACTCCTGCAATTTATATTTGGTTTAAATATTTTGACAGAGTTTTTAGTTCAGAAAGATTTTTCTCTATTTCTATGATAATGGAGATTGTAATGAAATACTTTATCTACCTTAGTGAGAAGGCTCATCTTCTCTGATGCTTTAGATAAATACCAGGAGCACAGACTGGAAAAAAAATTGAAATAATTAATAGATAAACTTACTTGTAGCTGAAACCTTGTACGAATCTTGTAACTTAATTGATACAGTAATCACAAGAGCAGGTCATAGAAAATTACTCAAGTTTTCTTTCAGTCAGAAAAGTAATTTTTCAATATCTTACAAGAATTTTTTGGCATGTTAACCTAGTCATCCCATACCCCCAAATTCCAGTGATATTTTCTGACTTAGGTACAGTCAATAGCTGAAGAGAAACTTCTCTTTTAGATGAATATAAAGTTAAAATTTATTTTCTTCCTGATATTGGGCTATAAAAGACACCTCTTGCCAGGCAGGATAAAAAAATATCTTTCAGATACACCTGTTGCAGTCAATGAAGTACTTTTGTGCATTTCTGACATAATAATCCTTGGTAAGATAGTAATATGTTTTACAGATAGCACATCTCACATTCCTATGCATGATATTCATGCCATAAAATATCTGTGATTTAGTTTTCTTCAATGGGTTTGCATTTTTGCGGTATATAAATTATTTCTACTAAAAGTATTTTATGTGCTGTCTAGCTATTATAAAAATTGTAACAATAAGACTGTAATATAAAATATATTTGTATTTTGATGAATGCAAGAAATCATGCAATGAAGAAGACAGACCAGGAAGCTGCCAGCATGCTTCATGGCTCTTCACTGTTCTTTTTCCATTGAGGTCAACTTTCCAGTATCGAGGTCCATTCTGCACTGGATCTGTATGTGGAGAGAACTGAGAGCATGCTAAGATTTCAGAAGACAACTGGGAATGCTTATTACAGATGAAAGAGTTAAATTTTCCAAGCCTAACTGGCTGGCTTGTCTCCATAAGAACCAGAAACACGGAGGGCTTGTCCAAAGAGATATGATGAAGCAAGTAAAATTTAAATTATTTGGTTGGTTTGGTTTTTTTTTTTTTTTCTAAAATATTTGCTATTTACATTTGTATGCATTATCTAAAATGGAATATTGAACACAGAGTTTTGTTTTGTTTTTTACTTAGAATAGGGCATAAGTACAAAGTAACTTCTCTGTCTAAAATACTACATAGTATCTTAACATAGGTCTGTGCTGCTTCTAGCCTCATTACTGATCCACATGAAACAGTTGTGGTCCACAGCAGAATAATTCTGGAAATTCTATTAATTAACTTGAAATAGTAATAGACAAGTCTCTGTAATCAAGGCCTTCTTTTCCTAAACATAGGAATGCATATGTATAAAACTTTAGTTTTGAAACATCTTGTATTTTTAATTTTACTTGGAATCGTAATTGAAAATTATTCTAGATGGAGTAATTTTAAATTTGATCTCTCTGAACTACAGTGAATACTGATAGTTTTAGGTTATTGATCTGGTTCCAACATAAATAAATTAGGTATAAAGGAAGATTTTTATTCAAATTGTATTTCATTCAAGTTAATGATCATGAGAATTTCAAGACATTGATGACAACACAGTGACGATATAAAACTTAATGCAACATACACTTGCTTGCATAATCATAGAAAATATAGCTTCTATAAAGTACATTAATACAGAAATTTGAAATTTATAAAAATCCTGTATATAGGCTTGTCTACTCAGATTTTATGTTAGGACATTGAAGGCCTTATAGGCTATCGTACCAAGAATACCTGTTTTACCATCCATGAACTACTGTAGAAGTTTTGTGAGTATCTGATTAAATGCCTTTATGTTTCTTCTTTCTCTTTTCAAGTGTCTACTGGCTATAGATCACAATGTCTATTTCTGTGCCTATTTAGCTGACAAATATGTCCTTCCTCTAGAACCAGAGAATATTTGACTCTGTTTTATTCCTGAATGACAAGTCATCAATGTTACTTGCATCGTCCTGATTTAATAAGTGGGGTCACATCAAGTACATTATATCCCCCAGGCAGCAAAAATTTAACAGCTCCATAAATGTGTCAAGATGACAAAAACCTCATAAAGTTGATATAAATTTAATATGAGTGACCACTATTCTAGATTTTCCCACAGGTATCAGTAAAATGACTTTTTACTTTTTTTTTTTTTTGTAAATTTTTATTAACAGCTTCCTGAGTAACCACACAGAATAATACTTAAATTATAGAACAGTGCATTGCAATCTAGTTTAGAAAGCATTTTAAATAAATTGATATCCATATCCTGTAAAACATGTGTTTGGCAGCCTTCTTTGTAGTGTGCAGTAACTGAAGTACAAATTTTAAATAAGCAGTGTAAAATCTTACAGGATATGGATAAAAAGTAAGACTATTTAGTTATTGAAAACAGATAATAAAAAAAGTCATATATTTCAGAGCTTCAACATTGCCTATTCAACTCTCCTTGCCTCCAAGAAAAAAAAAAAAAAAAAAAATTGAAAGTTAGACTTGAATTCCAAAGTCCTTGGTGTTCATAGGAAATGCCTAAGTGTCAAAGACACAAAGTTGATTACTTTCTACATTTCTACTGAAGTTTCTCTTGTGAATTTTGAGGATTTTGGATAGCTGGAAAACACTATAGATAATGAAGTGTCCGGACAGCAGTCTGAGAAGATCCTTATATCAAGAACTAGTATGATAAGCAACACTGTCTTCACTTCCACATCAAATCATAGACTAAATAACATGATAAAAAGTACTCACTTTTACTTCTTATATTTTTTTTTTTAGTTTTGCCCTATATTTTGGAGAACTGGGACAGTAGCAAAGAATTTTACTCTTTTTGTTCTCCCAGCGTTTTATTTCTAGAATCACAACAATCAAATAACATTATCATAGAATCACAGAATATCCTGAGTTGGGAGAGACACACAAAGATCATCAGAATCCAACTCCTGGCCCTGCACAGGACAACCCCAAGAATCCCATCATGTACTCAAGAGCCTTGTCCAATCATTTCTTGAACTCTGTCAGACTTAGTGCCATGACCTCTTCCCTGGGGAGCCTGTTGCAGTCCTCAGTCACATTCCAGGTGAAGAACCTTTCCCTCAACCAGCTGGCAATGCTGTGCCTGATGTCCTCCAGGACACAGTTGTCCCTCCTGGCTGCCAGGGCACTGCTGACTCAGATTCAATTTGCCACTGAATCAGGTCCCTGTTTATGGGGCTGCTCCACAGTCTCTCATTCCCCAGTCTGTACGTACATCCAGGGTTGCCCCATTCCATATGCAGAATTTGGCATTTTCCCATGTTGAACTTCATATGGTTACCCAGTCTTCTTGTTTGTTGAGGTCTCTCTGCAGGGCTGCCCTGTCTTCAAGGCAGTCAACAGCTCCTCCCAGTTTTGTGTCTGAAAACTTGCTTAGAATCCCTTCCAGTTCTGTGTCCAAGTCATTAATGAAGGTGTTGAAGAACACAGGGCCTAAAATGGAACCCTGTGGATCCCCATTACTCACAGGTCACCAGTCTAATGTTACCCCATTCACTATTAGCCTCTGTGCTGGACCTGTGAGCCAGTTGCTCAGCCACTGCATGATGTGTTTACCGAGCTGTGCTCTTCACAAAACTTTAACCTAATGATCAAAAAGATATATGAATTATGCCATGATTAGTGATAGTCAGTACTGTGACCAATTGCTCATATTTCATATCTGAAAATGCATGACTGTATAATGGTGCATTTTTATTCGAAATTCTGACAATGTTAAATTTCCATATTCTTCAAAACTAGACTCTATACACTTGATGACACCCTGACAGCAGCTTTCCTTAGATGTAAGTAGAACTAGGATTTTACCTGTCTACTTTTTTAGTCTAATTTAATTTTTCTTCTGATGCTATTTAATTATTCTTTTAACATTTTTAAGCTTCTTTTGCTTTTCCACTCAATTGGATTGACACAATCAACAGAAACTCCAATGTTGACATTTTGATGGATCGGTGAAAAGATTCTTGTCACGAGTTACCTATATAGAAATAATTATTTCATACAAAGGTGTTTAAAATAGAAATTATTTTTTAAATTGCATAAGATTGTATTTGCTACTGAATTCTATTCATACACCTATTAACACAGCTTGCCCTTTATTATTGCTGTTATGTTAACTTATTTTGCTGCCAGACAAAACTAAAACAATTTCAATTTATGCAATAGAAGATTCGCACTTCATAATAAGAACAATATCAAGTTTCTCATAGAAAAATAATGGATACTTCCCCCAGGATTACCTGAGTCTTGACAGAACTGTTAACAAGAAGGGAATTCAAGTGTAACATATTGTTTTGAATTAATGGCACCCATCTGAACTGTAAAACTAGTAGGTAGGTTTCTGCTGCACCTGTTTCACACTTATTCCTAGAACACTCATATTTCTGAGAGTTCCCTATCATTCCAAAACTGGTGTCTTCCACTGTAGGCAAGGTCTTCATCTGTCAGCTACTCAGTAGCTAAGTTTTACTGAATGGGTTGCAGAACCTAATCCATGTTTATTTTCCACTCCAATGAGTTATGGTTAAAGAGTTACCATATACCTCCTGAATGGCAGTAATATCTTTTTATTTTGGTAAAAAATCCATGACTGCTTGCAATCCTGCAAATACACCTTCATGCATATACAAAACCTTATGTGTATTATCTAAATTTTTCTCAGTAACTAAAGTGATTGAAGTTACGAAATTCAACGAATATGTGAAATTCACTAAATATGGACGACATTAGGCTAATTATAGTAGTATTTTCTAAGGATCAAAATTAAAGTAGAAGCTCACAAAGCCATGGTATTCCCTCTACAAAACTTAATCTGGAATCCAAAAAATTCATTTAGGTCCTCCATGAGCTTCAAAAGACATTCAACTCAGCAGGAAATAATATCATCACATAACTCAGTAGCGACATAGGTCATGACGTGGGGAATCAGTCTGAATAAACACTGAGAACTAAATCACATACCTAGTCATAAATAAAGTTAAATCATTGGAGAAAAGTCCTTAATACTAATTTAAATACTAAATTATAATTTAACGTTAGTCATCTAAATAGAAATGGTAGGAATAAAGATGCAGCACAAAGCAACATTCGATTTTTAAAAATAAGTTTTGAATTTTACCCGTCTGAGAAAGCAGGTAGTCTAAACTTATGTCTGATGACATGTAAAATATTTTTTCAATATTGTTCCTTTTCAGAAGTTTTCATTTGTTTTTTCGGTTTTAAACCTTTAGCCTCTCAATTTCTTTGCAGAGTGTGCTCTTACTAGGAAATATGTAAGCAATTCCTCTTCAATTACAGTGATATATTTAAAAGAATTGGCGAAATAAAATGTTCCCCGTTTTAGTGTCTAAAGGCGTAACAAATGGTAGAGGTATTACCTGAGTGACAATTTCAAGAGGTGATTCCAAGTAAGTAGAAGCATAGCATTAAACTGAATATTTAGTTCTCTTAAGCTGACTGCTTTAGATGGTGCATGAATTCATTATTTAAATATTAAATAACCCCACCTCAGCAATAAAATATCAAGTAATGCACATGCAAAAGTAATGGGCACCATCCAAAAAAAAAGGTTTAAATGTAAAATTCCATGTTAAAGCATGGAAAATATTTTTTCTAGTATATCCAAGTGCATTATGAAGATTTGCAGACTCTACTAATATTAATTTCTTCATATTCTGCAGGTTGTTAATCAGCCTCTCAACCAACCTGTACACCAGTGCCTTTCAGCTGATGAAACAATATAATTGTCTTATATTCAAATAATGTAAAAAACTGCTGGGCTAGTTTCTCAGGTTCACTCAGCTCCTGTAAGCACCTTGAACTCCAAATACTTGGAATTCACTTGTCCTTTAGCTCCTCATTTGATGCAAGTACCTCTGAAGTTTTCTATTAAAACTGTTAGTGGGATTGCAACGTATACATTTTCTTCATTTCCCTAAATGGCACACTATCAAAAGACAATACAAGGAATACTACAGAAATCCTGAGGTCAAGCTTACATATGAAAACCTATGCTTATATCAGTGTTCATTTTATAAATGAACCTGTTTACATTAAGCATGTGTGCTTATCACCTTTTGAGAGAGTAGTAGCCTACTTCAATCTAAAGATACTTATTCCAGTTTGATTCTGCTGACCTAATGCAAAACCCATAAAGTTCAAGATCACCATGAAGCCCAGCCAAGCTAGGCTGTTCGAAAATATATGAGTTATTCTCAGAAGACAACTTAAAGATAATGAAGTAAGACTGTAAGAGGTACTTTCAGTAGAGTTTTCTTATTTTCAACTCTAAATTAAGATTCAAGAATTTATGGAATTTGACCCATATGGCCAGCACTCTTATTGCCATGTTATTATCAGAAGTACATGAAATTTCAAACCAACAGTAATAAAAATAATATTGAAAAAGAGGAACCTAATTTTTATTTATACAAGATGTTTTCCTAAATAATTGTTAGTTCATGGATGGGAATATTTAATCACTGTATCACAGTAAGTGAAATGAAAGAAGTGAAAAAATTTTAAACAGTAACAACAAGAAGAAAGCATTTAAAATACCATCTGGGAGACAATGACCAAAGAAATATGTGAAAGACAATTGAACTACTTATAAAACTTGATTTTTAATTCAGCATAGCAATGCATTGAACTCTTTAATCTGGAAATTTTAATTTATTCATGAAAAGACATATCAAAACCAAAGGACCCCTGTTTTTCAAGTAAAACAATTCATAGAAGAATATTAAAATGATTCTTATTGGATTTGCATACTGTGTAAAAGGTTTAAAACATGAGAATGGCAGCTGAAGAGCTTTATGTGTTCTGCATGAGCTGAGAATATAAAAACTGAAAAACAAGTACTTGTGTACATTGATTGACTAACAAGGATAAAAAAAGTGATGCAGCATTGTTGTAATTTAAATAGTAACTACAGTAAACTCATATGTATTCTAACAAATGAGTCAATGAAATATGTCAACTTAGTTTGTAGAACCAAACTCCTCAAGCTGGATGATTCACAATTTCATCAACAATTCTAAACTTAATTTTCAGCATCTGAATCCAAAACTGTATTTCCAAGTTAGATATCTCTAAATCCTGTAATGAACTCACTATTGTTAACCCGCTTCTCTTTTATTGAAGAATTGAATTTTACAAGTTAAGTTCTGGATATTGAAATTAAGTTCCGTTCACATTCCATTAAACAGTGCAAGATTTACCCACTCTGTTAAGCCTGCCAGATGGCCCTCAGTGCCTGGCTTGGAATGAGTTATAGTCCATGGTAGTGTAGACCAGCAGGGGCTAGGAGAAATAGAAGAAACAGAATGATACTGTGCAGGATGAGGGGCAGTTAGAGGTATTGCAGCAGGGGTGGAGGGAGAAAGGATACAGAACTGCAGGCAACCAGAACTCATTAAGTTTTGTGCTCAGGGAGCAGCCTCTCAGACAGTGAAGTTTCTCAGCTAGTATCCTCATCTTGTCAATAAGCTAGGCAGAAGGAAGATTTTTTAAAAAAAGAAAAGCAAAATAAATGCAGACACTATTCAAAACTATAGAGAAGTGAAGCATCTATTTCATTTAAAAAGTATCCACCAGTAATGATAAATGCTAAAAAACTTACTTTGCCTGCATTCACAATGAATAAATTCAGTTTGCCTAAAAAAGCCTGAAAAAGAAAACATAAAGGGAAACAAATCTAAACAAGTTCCTTGCCATGATTTAAAAACCCCTTAGCTCTAGCTAGGACATAGAACAATTCCTTTCTAACATGAATGCAGAAGTTTAATATTCAATAAAAACTGGACTTTCACAAGCTGAATTTCATGTCCCTTAGTATTCAAAAAGTGATTACACTCCCTTGAGCTTAGTTATTCCTGATTTCTATTAACATGAGAGTGCTTAGGATCAGTATTTGCAAAATGTACTGTACATTTTGTTGACTTTTTTAATAAAAAGAAGACATAATAACAGTAACAACAGTTATTATATCAGAACACAGTGATAGTGGATGATAATACTAACATCTCAGAAACAACACAATATAAGAAGGAAAACAAAAAAAAATGTGGTCAGTTCAGTGGCTTTCCATTGCAATTTGCAGAGTTGGGGCAATGTATGAACTACCAATGATTCTATTTCTATTTTAAAGTCATAAAATCACTGTTTCCCAGTACAAAGTATAATAGAGAGCTTTTTTTTTTGTCTATTCTCTTTCCTCAAGAATATTACAATAGACTAAGGTTCAGACCTGCTGTTATCGAGACAATCTCAACTATACTTCCTTTCATCTACAAATGCATCAATTAATCGAATGTAATCTATACAACTATCACACAGTATCACAGAATATGCTGAATTGGAAGGGACCCACAAGAATCATTGAGGCCAACCCTTAGCCCTGCGCAGGACCATCCTCAAGAGTCTCACCATGTGCATGGCAATATTGTCCAAAACCATCTTGAACTCCGTCAAGCTTGGTGATGGGACCACTTGCCTGGGGAGCCTCTTCCAGTACCCAACCACTCTCCGGCTGAAGAACTTTTTCCTAGTATCCAACCTCAACTTCCTCTGACACAACTTCAGTCCATTCCCTTGGGACCTGTCACTGGTCACCACAGAGAAGAGATCACTGTCTGCCCCTCCTCTTCCCCTCACAGGGAAGTTGTAGACTGCAATGAGGTCTCCCCTCAGTCTCCTCTTCTCCAGGCTGAACAGATCAAGTGACTTCAGCTAGTCCTCATACAGCTTCCCCTCAAGGCCCTTCACCATCTTCATTGCCCTCCTTTGGTCACTACCGAATAGTTTAATATCTTTCTTATATTGTGGCACCCCAAACTGCACACAACATTCCAGGTGAGGCTGCCCCAGTGCAGAGCAGAAAAGGACAATATCCTCCCTTGACTGGCTGGCAATGCTTTGCCTGATGCCCCTCTGGCCCTCCTGGCTGCCAGGGCACTGTTGACTCGCATTCAACTTGCCATCAATTCAGGACCCCTCTTTTCTGACCAGTTTCATCTCCTGTAGAGCTTTGGCCACATGACTTTTCTCCCTACAGCAGCAAGCAACATCTCTTCCCATGTCATTTGACCTTGCTTGCACTGAATATCCACCTTCCTTTTCTGCCTTATTTCCAAAAGGAGATCTCTGCTCATCCAGACCAGCCTTCTGCCTTGCTGACTTGACATCAGACATTTGGGAATTGCCTGCTCCTGTAGTCTTAGGAGATGATGTTTGAAAAGCAACCAGAACTGATGAACCCTAGCATGTGCAAAAACATTTTCCCAGGGGATCTTACTCACTAATTCCCTGAGCAGCCTAAATTCTGCTCTCCTCACGTCGAATTGAGATTTTGCTGGCACTTTTCCTCCTGTCAACAGAGATTTTAAATTCAATCACTTTGTGGTCATTGTGGCCAAGATGATCACCAATCTCCACTTTTCTCATGAGATCCACTGTGTTGACAAGCAGAAGCTGAAGGAGAGCATTTTTCCAAGTCGGCTCCCTTAGGATCTGTTCCATAACATTGTCACCCAGGGTTTTTAGAAATCTTCTGTCCTGGGTTGTACCAAGTGTGTGATGCTCCCAGGTAATTTCTGAAAAGTTGAAGTCCCACATAAGAACAAGGACAGTTGACTTGGAAGTGTCTTCAAAGAACAAGTTGTTGGCACCATTGTCCTGTCATGGAGTTCCATAGCAGACTCCCATGATGATATTCACATTATTCGTTTGACCCTTGATTCCTTCACAGAGATTCTCAACTGTGCCATTGCCAGCTGTGAGCTCCATACTTTCTAACCATCCCAATACAATGTCACTCCCTCGTCTCTTCTGTCCTGCCTATCCCTCCTGAAGAGCCTGTAACCATCCAACAGGGCAATCCAGTCACAGGGCTTAACCCATCAGGTTTCACTTATGCCATGCATATCAAAACTCTGGGACTGGGCCAAAACCTCCAGATCCCCTTGTTTGTTCCTCATGCTGAAGGCATTGGCACAGAAACATTTCAGGTGTAGCCAATCCCTTGTGAAATGGCTTGCGATATCCCATTAGTGTTCATTTCTTCAAGTGTTGGTACAACTTCCAATTGCTCATCACTGGCACACCTGTTTGCATTTTTAAATTTTTAAATTTCTGTCAACAAGCCCCACTAGCCCCTGTGTTAGAACTCTTTTTCCCCTCTGAGAAAGACACATCCTATCAAATGTCAGTAGACCAGGTGTTGAGTAGGTTGTCCCATGGTCAAAAATCCCCAAATTTTTCCAATTATTTTAGCCTTGGAACCGGGCACTGACCTGATGAATCTACCTACTCCTATCAATATTATTCCTCGTCACAAGAAAAATCGAGGAAATCACTGCCTATGCTATGGATCCTTCTACCAATCATCCCAGGGCCCTGAAGCTCCTTTGATTGCCCTCAGACTTCTCTTTGTTATTTTATCACTGCCCATTTGAACAACCAATAACAGAGAGTAATCAGAGGACCTTACTAGACTGGAGAGTTTTCCAGTAATGTCCTGGGAGACAGCAGACTTCCCTCTGAGTTGGGCCCAGCCTGCATGTTGGGCCCTCCCTTCCCTTTAGAAAGGAGTCTCCTATTACAACTACCCTTCTATTCCTCTTAACAGAGGAGGTCTTGATGCCGGATACAGGTGATGTTGTTGGGGAGGCCCCTACTCCAGAAGGACCTTTGCCCACCTTGTCAGTTGTCTGGCCTTCTAGTGCCAGAGCTTCATACCTGTTGTAAAATATACCAGTCCTACCTATCAGATTCTGAGAAGGAGGAGGAACCTTCTTCCTGGTACGTGCAGTGACCTGCTTCCAGCCTTCATCTTTAACAGGCCCTTGACCAACCATCCTTTGACTAATTACCCTGTAGGGTTCTGAGTCCACCTGCTTCTTCACTGCAATGGAGTTTTGAGACTCCCAATAGTCTTGACACTGTAGCACCTCTGAATACAATCTGTCTGTCTCTTGCCCATTCACCCAAATACTACGAAACCTCTTCCTGTAGCTCCTTCACCTGGAGACACAACTCACACAACAGACCTTCAAAATAACTGTTTGTTAGCCCCAGCCTCACAAAGAGCCATCAGGCACTCCTGGCACCCTGTGACCTGGAGAACTGCATCTGCCATCAGCAGGTCTGTCTGGCTATGACATGGCTGGTTCAGTGACTCCAGCATGTACAGGGGATTGAGCTTTAGAGTGAGTCAACAACATAACTGAGGAAACTTAAACTAATATGATAGTAAGACTGAGGCTGAAAGGATCTCTTTGCTCTTCCTTATCGGCTACTGAGTCTGTTTACTATCTCTATTGGCTGCTCACAGGTGGTTGGAGAGGAGCCCTTCCTGTTCACCCTCCCTGTGTGAACTACCATGTTACGCTCTGTGTGTTGCAGTCTGGGTCACTTATGCTCCCTGGAGCCATTTAAAAGTCCCCTCAATTGCTCTTGGCATCACCCTCTCCTCTCCTGCTCAGCTGCTGAGGGCTTCTGACTCCACGAGGCTGCTGCTTGGGGCTGCCTCACCGACTGAGGGCCTGCACAAGCTTTACTACTCTTTAAAGTCCCCCAGTTGCTCTCAATATGAACTGAGTAAAATGAAGGCCATGTCTTATACTAAGGAAAAAGTGCAAACACCGTGTTTCAGAAATAATTAATATAGTATTTGCAAAAATAAAACCAGTGCAGTATTAACAAGTGTATTTTACAAAAAAACCCCAAACATAAAGCCATTTCAGCATTAAGGAAATTGCATGTTGTACCACCACATGTTGGAAAGCTTTCTCTTTCAGTGAGCATTTTTCCATTTTTGGTAGGTAACTAAATGATTATATAACCTAAAGAGACAAACTAATGTTTCCTCTATAGTTTTTACTTTCTGCACAGTCTAACTTTCATACTGCAGAGGCCCTAAATACCATGAGACACAAACAGGAGCTATTTTAGGGCAATATTTAATTGACTGGAACTCAGAACTAATTACAGATTTGCATTAAACTTCACAGAAATATCAAACTTTAATGAAAAACTGTTTGCTGGAAAAATAGGGGAAGGCATTTTTTCACATGAAACAGGGAAAATGAGTTGCTGCTAAATGTTTAAGAGAAAATGGAAGCTTCTACATCCCTACAGAGGTCAGTTATACCCAATGATTGACACAAAGTGTACTGGCAAATATACATTCAATAAATATATATATATATAATATGTAGAAATATAAATTGCAATGAATTGATTATAATTTACAGAACAAGCAATGGTGGCATTCTGTGTTCACAAACTTTGCGATCAACAGGGATGCTCTCTTTTCCATCTTAGTTTCCAGGACCATGCCAAGTGTTAATTTCAGCTTAATTCCTTCAGCCTAGAAGACTATCTTGGAATTCATACACATGTATAAAGCATATTCATAGATCTTAGGATCACAGGATATACTGAACAGGAAGGGACACACAAAGTTCAAGTCCAGCTCCTGGCTCTGCACAGGACCATCCCAAGATTCACATGATGTGCCTGAGAATATTGTCCACATGCTTCTTGGACTCTGGCAGGTTTGGTGCTGTGACTACTTCTCTGGGAAACCTGTTCCAGCACCCAATCACCAGCTGGGTGAGGCACCTTTTCTAATATCCAACCTAAACTACCCCTGACACAACATCAGAACATGCCATTGGGTCCTAATTATGGATATCAGAGAGAAGAGACCAGCGTCCACCCCTCTGCTTCCTCCTGTGAGGAGGCTGTAGACCACAATGAAATCTTCCCTCAGTCTCCTCTTTTCCAGTCTGAACAAACCAAATGACTCAGCTGCTCCTCAAATGGCTTTCCTTCAAAGCCCTTCACCATCTGTGTGGCCCTTCTTTGGGACGCTTTGTAATAATTTATATCCTGCTTCTATTGTGGCACCCAAAACTGCACTTGAGGTGAGGCCACACAAGTGCAAAGCAGAAAGGGACAATCACATCCCTTGACCAGCTAGCAACTTATCTATTTAAAATCAGCTAAGAAAATTTCACCGGTAAAATCTAGATTTTTAACTCAGTATATAGAAAGGTAGGATGTTTACTGGGATTTGTTTACCCTTTGATCTAGTGGAATCACAGTTTCCCCATACCTGCTGAAGCACAAATACGTATCAGCAGTTCCCACGTGAAAGTGCTTTACAAAGCATAAATGGAGATAGCAGACCTTGTTCAAAACTCTCACTTTGTAAATGTTCACTTTGGTACATGCCTGGAAATAATTGATGGGTACATATGTTAGACATGTATAGTGTAATAATTATCAGTTCCATGTTTGGGTTATTCTAAAAGCGAATCAAGGAAGTATCATTTATTAAAAAATGTAGAACCCTTTCTAAGCACCAAGAAAAAAGTTGCAAATAACTTTAGGCCAGGAGTAATTTAATGAAAAGAAATAATGAAATAATTTATGGTGGAGGAAAGTAGCCACTGAAAATGAATTATTTTTGTCCTGCTGAATTAGTAGTAAAACAGAAGCACACTCATGTATGGATATCCTCCACTGGAAGAAAAGTAAATAAGATTAGATTAAGAAGGAAATTAAATGTGTGGCTGATGATAACTACTGACTATTAATTCAAAGCCTTAATAAGTATATATGCATAGATGCTATACAATAAGTTCAAAATAAAATAATCTTTCAGAGAAATTAAAATTATGTTCTAAAAAAAGCTGACAATACTGCCATCAGATAACTGGCTTTAAAATAAACTAGAGTCTAGAATGCACATAGAGAACTATCACAGGCAACTTCATGAATATACTGCATTTATGAAGAGTCATTACTTTGTTCATTGAGTTTTATGTCTGCAGTGTTTAGTGTCTAGGTGACCACAAGAATCTGGCAGGCAGTGCTATTATTTAAATATTCCTAGGCATATTCAGTGAATCCTGTTGTTTTTGGTCTAGCTGAAATGGAGTTCATTTCCCCATAGCAGCCTTCACAGTGTTGTGCTTTGCCTTGGTAGCTAGAAAAGTGTTGGTAACACACCAGTGTTTTTGTTACTGCTGAGCAGTGCTGGCACTTATTTTCCTAATCCCTTCTTCAAACCCTCTGAGCTTGCGTGTTGAGGAAAACATCAGATTCCATGGTCTGCTAACTGATGAAGCCATTTTCCTGTGCTGGAGTTGGCCCAGGCAAGCTGTTGTTGCATGTTGCTTTCTGAACAACGGAATTCAGGAACTGAACCAATATGCTTAGTGTGTTATCTTTCTGACACAAGATCAGTTTAGATTTTTTAATTCAGTAGTCAAAGGTTTGTATGCACATCAGTAGCTTTTAAGCTAAACTTGAGACAAGAATATATGTCTTCCTCCGGTACAAAAGTCTGTTGCGCACATACTATTTCAGTAACTAGTACACTCTTGAAAATTTCATTCATGTAGTGACAATCACTTACCTTGCTTTCTGTCTCCTTCATGTTTTCTCATGTCTACTTCTGAAAAACAAGTCAAATAATGTGCTAATAGTAAAAGAGGGAAAATAATATTCCTACACAAATTCCATCAAATTCTGAGAAGTATCTCAGTTACACTAGTCCTAAAGTTGGATTTGTGACCTTTCTGTTACCCAGTTTGTGAAACCCTTTTCTTCTACCATCTCTAGAGCCAGGTGATCATTTTTCAAAAACTCTTTGTTTCCTGCTATGTGGCTATCATTAAACCACACTTTTTTGGGTGGAATCATGAAAATAATAATGGAAAAAGACATCTGAAGCAGCCTCAAATCCACAAGAAGGCTGCTTGGCAAGTGTGGTGAAGAGAACAAATACATTGTTAAAAGAAAAAAAAAGAGAGAGAGAAGAAAATTGTGCTTTTCTGCTACCATCTTATCACAGCAGGTAAACCAAGAATAAACAATCCTTAAAGAGAGCACCACCAGATGCAATGCTCCAGAACTGAATGAAGTTTATAGTCCTAAATGTGTTTTGTCAAGGTGTGTCTCAGAGGCTATAAAACACATTCCAACACACTGAAACAATGCTTCTATGCAAAAGATAAAAGAAAAATAATGAAAACAAACAAACAAAAATCCATAACCGCAATTGATAATGTGCCACTTTCACTGTTGTTATGAGGAAGAGTAACTCACATATTTCAATATTCAGCAAAATCTTCAAGTATTCATGCTGTAAGTGGGGTCATCACTGCATTCTCTCTCTCTAAGAATGTGCTGTTTATCAATAATTGTCACGTGAGCCACTTAGGATGCATCACAGTGGGCCATTTTCTCCAGGTTCAGAAATTATGTGCAGAGATGCATATGTGTGCACAGCAAATGCTTTAATTCAAGCCTTCTATAAAAGCTGGAATTTTTTTCTTGCCTTCATGAAAGTTGAATAGCTCTAATTTTGGTTTTGTGTTTTATTAAAAATTAAAACATCTCTAAAATGGCAACTCTTTGTGAACAAGGTAGTTTATGCAATAACAATGTTACTTAGCTAACCCTAAAATGAAATGGCAGTGAGCTGTGTAAATTGAGACTATTTACTTAATTTTTTGGCAAGGGAATAACTCCTATTCTCAGCTGTGATATCAAGGCAAACTTCTCTTTAAATTAAAATAAGCCACGTTTTGATTTTAGAAGCAGTGTCAGGAATACAAACTACTTATTTTAGGTCACTCAACCTGAAAGTTTCTTAAACACCTTTCCAAACAGGCAGCATATATAGCTCATCAAAACCTTTAAGATGACTCAGATTTGCAAGCACATTTTGTTAAATCAGTCTATAATTAAAAAAGTAAAATCAATAAAATATTTTTCTTACCTGTGTCAGAGTATCTGTTATTGTGTTCTGAAAACCTACAGCAGCTGATAGTCTTCAGCTGAATCCTATAATTCATTTCCTCAAGCATCCTGTTAAATCCATTCTTGGTATAACAGTTTACTGATATCAATCTATAGCCAGATTCTAATTTTGACATGCCATCAGCAATACAGAGAAAGTGAAAGCAGAATGCTGAAGGGCCAAAAATTACCTGTGAGCCTACCTGCACAAGGCATTTTGTCATTCTCCTTGGGTGAGAGAAGTTTGTGACACGTATCCATTGTAATTCAAGGTGACCTCCATTCCTGCACTGTGTTATTCCCTACTCATGTAAAAATTAGATGCTCAGTTCCCATCTTCATGTCATAACTATTACCTATGAATAAATTGAAAAATTTCATTGATTTGCAGGGGAAAAGTATGGACATTAACATTCTTGTCAAAGAGATTATTGGATTTTCAATCTACTAAATACAGAAATCTCAAGCAGATTGGTTTTGCCTCAGGTATGTGTTCTGGTCATGGAGGTCAGGTATTTTTTTATGCCTTGCATTTGATTACTGCAAGATATGTTAGAATATACAGCAAAAAGGAAAAAAAAAGTCTGAAGTTGCTGAAACATCCAGTAACACATCACATATGTATAAATATCACTTTTGGGTGTTAAGGGTTTACTTCATTTTTTAAGATGCACAAGTGAACAGATTATGGTTTTTACTGCACTCAACTGCATAACTAAAATCTTGGTAGACATACCCAAACTAGACTAAAATTAGCTGACTCCTGTACTGCTACCATTGTTGCCATAGCAGCCTACAGCTCAGTATTTATTATCAATGCCTCGACATGGTTTTGCAGCCACAGGAAGCCTCATGCACATAAACTGTGTAAGCCAAGTATTTTGAACACAGGCTAGAACATAGGTTTGACAATGGCATATATTTAAATGCAATGTTAGCATTCCTAAATAGTTTAGGATCATTCCTAACTGAATGCCTGCCTGGATTCAGTTCTCACAGTGACATGTCCTACTGACTGATTTTATAAATTATTCTGAATACTAGAAGTTTACTATTTTGCTCTTAGTTTTCATAAAAAAAGTAGTCCCCACTGCCATTTTTTTTTCTAGACTGACTCTTTCTATAAAACACGACTAAACCATAGCCTGTAGTCTAAACCTACTCCTCCAGACACAAAAAGCTTTACTGATTTAAGCACAAGTCAAGGTAGTAGAACAGAGCTACATTAATTCAAATTATAAATAAATAGATGAGTCTAACAGTAGTAGTAAACCACAAGAGTAGAACTATTTATAATGTTTCAGTTATTTATTTTGATTTCCCAATTTCTAAGAGTCAATACTCTTGGAATAACTTGGTTTGCTTTGCCTAGAAAATCTAAGTACTTTTTCACTAACCAATACTGCATTACAAGAAGTCTCCAGCCCTTGGTATTTACTTTTTTGTTTCATTCCACATAAAAAAGCTCAAATACAACCTTGTTAAATAAAGATAAATGAAAGAAAATTAGTAAAAGTGTTTTCTTTTTCTTTAAATGATCTTTATAACATGAAATCGGGAATACATGGACAGAATTTAAAATACTTCCTGATGATTTCAGGAAATAGTTAATGCTTCCATTTGAGCTTCAAAAGGCCAGTTTGGGAGAAAACACTGCAGCTGATTTTCAGCAAGTGGAGACAGTAAGATGAATTTCTGATATAGCAATTAAAGGATGTTTCCCTGAAGTAATAACTGTCATTTCTTCTCCTCTTAACCCCACAATTGCACAGCCAACTTGGTAGCAATAAAGCTTTAAAAACTTTTGAAGCACATGGCAGGAACAATAAAGGTTAAAGAGCAAGAAAACTACATCTCCCACATCTCAGAGTGCATCTCTGAATCTCAAACAGGTCTAGCAAGATATTTGGAAATCTGAAATTATCTGAAAGGTTCACAGATTCTTGAAGAATAATTTTACACTTTGTAGGACTTTCTGAAGGGAGTTTATATTGCTCTTACATTTTTATTTGCGGATATGATTCGTCTGAATTTTAATCTGAGATACACTCATCTCCCTCTGAAATGAAACAGACCTTTGATTTTCCATCTAGCAATAGAAATCTTAACACAAAGGCACTATCCCTCACGTGGCAAACAAAAATCCTAGTGGAATTGCAGACAAAAATTGATGTGGAGAAAAAGAAAAAAAGGGATTGTCCTTGTATTTCAAGAGTTTCCTCCTCTATTACAGAAAAAAAGACTGGAATATGGCAAAATCCAAGATAACCTACAAGACAAAAGCTTTTCCCTGTGCCCTCTGTATTCTAGCTGTGCTAGCAATTCAAGAAGCGATGCAATTACATCAAAACACAAAGATGCAATAGAGATAAAGAACCTGAAAAAATTTGGCATTTGAAAATGTAAACAACTTGTTTGATATACTTATTAACCTTATGCACCCATCAGAAACAGGATTTCTCTTTTGAAGCCTAAGGAACTGATGAGATTAACACAATTCTGGGTGCCTATTACAAGTAGTTATCATCCTGTTTTGAGCCTGAACAGTAGCTATGTTTTGCTATCTAGCCAACCTCATGCATTTATGACTGATTTTTTTCTTAAAAACAAAACAAACAAAACAAACTGCTGGAGTGTTAGAGAAGATTTTGGTTGTTTTATTTTTGGGGTTTTTTTGTTGTTTTGTTTTGTGAGGGTTTTTTTGTCTAATAAGCATTTGTCGTCAAGTGAAGGAAAGCAATAGAAGATTTGAAAATGGGAGCTCTGGAAAAAGCCAAGGCTAAGCAATTAAAGGATCTAGTAAGACAGTTCTCAGGAGGTCTCAGCTTGATTGAAGTTTCTGTCTGAGTGGCAGATGACATGAAAATGTGGTATTCTGTCGTCTGATCATCTTGTCTTGGGCTCAGCAGGGAACCACTGTTAAAAGCTTTCTGTGAAGGGGGAGTATTTTCCATGTGCAGATTTATGTGCTTTCCTGATAAACAGTAGTGACAATCCTTGTGTAGGTGCAATGGCCATATCAAAGTAGCCCTCTTTACCTTTCTTCACATCTACTAAGGAGACAAGCAAGAAAAGAAGTACTGAATTTTAAGACTGCCTTCAATTTATTTCAGATACTGACCAATATTCATCCATGTAAAAGATTCTGCTCAGTTCCCTTTCAGTTAAAAACACACAAAGTATTCTCCTCTGCTAGTTCCCAGGTTACAGCTACCTCCTTTACTGAGTTAACACCAGCAACATCTCTGCCTGATTAAGGAAATAAGTGTTCATATTAAACATTTAAGACAAACATTAGGACCCCCAAGAGTTGTACTGGAGGCTGAATGGAAGGCAGAATTTTCTCTTTCAAGTAAGATCATGTATTTATTTTTCTTCTGCCTCACAAACTCCAGCCTAACTATATTCAGGCATAAAAACTAAAAGCAAAAGGCAAAGTTGCTTACTTCATCTGAACTTTTTAGTAGGCAATCTTCTCTAAGAAAAGATAACTCAAAACATTAACACTTAAATTTTACTAGAATCAGACTAGAGAGAGAGAAGAAAACAACAGAGTAAGATATTTTGCTGCTTGACAAAATGGACTTGTACCTCAAGAATAAAAATAGGCTGACTACTGTGCAGACAGCTCAGACACGCCAGTTTGGTCAGCATGATGCACCCTAAGCCACTCAGGAAAACAGCAGGTGATTCATGAATTTTCACTTCCTTCCCAAAATGCCCATCTCAGCTGGACTATTAAGTATATTTTAACCATAATCTCACCATTAAGTGTCCACCCACTCACTTGCCTGCAGGTTTACACGTGAGATGCACATGAATGAAATGTAACATCGCACTTTGCGAGCAGAACTGTTTCTGTCAGCTTGTGTTTCCAACATGGGGTATTTCTCAGTGTTGTTCTAAACATGTGGTAGCAGAAAATAAATACATGATGGGAGAATAATAAAGCTTTAAATATTTCATACATCTTTAAATCTTACAGCAACACAAGGTTCTAACTTTAATACTTAGAGTACACAGTGTAAATATTATCTAAAACACTTTAAAAGTAGTTACTTCAATGTAAACATGTATAGTTTTGCATTCTTAAAGTATGCTTATACTTTCTATATTTAAATGTTGATCTCATGGCATATTGATAGAGCAGTTTCTCATTGAGCTCCTGGAATTAATAGATGACAGTGTTACTGAGATCTTATGCAAGTTTTATTATGTTCTTGGAAAAGCAAAATCTAATTTTTGCAAAAAACCCCAATCTCAGATCTGTTTATATATCTGCCTGGCTGTCTGTGAGAGATTAGAATACTGAAAATGACACCCTCACATATACAAATTTACATTAAAGATGCTAAACAGAGTATCCAAATCACAAATGGAGATCACCTCTCCCTCCATCAAAGTCACTAGTTTCCACTCCTCTGTCTAGCTAGCTCTTTTTTTAAACCCTCCATTTTCCCATTTTCCATTCCCTTTTTCCTTCTCCAACTTTTATCCCCTTCTGACCCATGTTTTGTCTCCCAAGGCCTCCAAAGCCACAGTCTACTCCTTTTCCTCTAACTGAGACTCATTCTAGGCATATGGTTTTCTGCTACCTCAGTTATCAGCAGAGGAGAAACAGACTTCTATCCTTCCTGCATCTGCACTCCTGTCTGGCTTCTTCATGGTAACAGAGCATTGTCTTGTCTGCACTGGGAACTGCAAGAGAATTAAGAGCAGTCACTCCCTGCCAATGAGAGAATACCTCAAAGTTTATAGCTTCTAGGAAAAGCGCACAGAATTTTTCACCACTTTTTGGCTTAGACGCATTGGAGTAGACTCCCCACAAGAGGCTCTTATTCACAGAAACCATTTCCCTGTCAAGTTTGAAATTCTCACTGCAAAGCCACAGATGCTTGAATACTGCATGGAACATATGAAATAATAAAGGCAGCTTCATAATTTTTTCCTTACTATTGTAACACAAGATATTTGCAACCTTGCCTTGCTATCATACCTAGATGGGCCACGTGAGGTTAAATTTCTATAAAATAGTTAAACATTGGTGCAGGTGCATGACATGGAAGCCATCAGCCCAGATGTTTAGCATTTGGCAAAGTTACAAGAGACAAAAAGTCCACAGTGTCATTACTGGAAATGAATGTTAATGGTGAATTGCAGAGCTCCCCCTTCCAGTAACACAGAGGTGGCTTTTATGCCTCGTAATCATTCCTAATTTGCTCTCAATGTTTGGGAAATAATTATGCATGAATTTCTCTCATCTTTACTTCTACTCAAAAGATCACACAGAAGGTATATCTGTAACTATGATTTCACCTGTCATAGTGAGAAGCTACTAGCCATATAAGGGCCTTCATTATCATGAGTGTATATACAAAATTATCCTTAAATCAATTATAATAATTAATTACTATGAAAATATTATTTTATAATTGCATTAAATTATATTTTCTGATTGATATGATTTGAAGCCTAAGATGGAAGCAGTGTACTGAATAAAGAATTGGACACAATAAAAACGCAGCCCACCCATAAAGTAACATCTCTACTTAATTTCAACCTGATGCATATATTGATGTGAGCAACAATATTTTAAAAGTGCTGAGGTTTTTGCATAACTAAAAGTGCATAAATGTCAGACAATTATGTAATTAAGTTACAAATTATTTGTATGCATCATAAAAGCAATCTCAAGATGTGATTTAACAAAAATGGAAAGATAATTTCAAGAATGCAATCTCTTCACCTGACACCTCCCACCATATTCTTATGGGAAGAGGTGAAGAGTTGATGTAGGAACAGCAAGAAAACAGAGCTGTAAAACAGAGAGTTTGGAAGTATAAAGGAACACAATAAGAAACAGAAGACAGAAAAACCAAAGTGATCATTTATTAGGAAATAAATTAATTACTTTGGAGTTGAGAATTAATGTTACAAAGCTGATAGGCTGGAGCAAGTGAAATGGCAAAGGGATGGAAGAGGAAGATGAAAGAAAATTCCCATAAGCAGTATGTACTCTGAAGGACTGTTGAGTGATGGGAAGACACAGAGGACTAAAACAGATATCAAAAGGGAAATGTTTGCTCCTACTAGATGAAAATTGCATTTAAAAACATGTTGGCAATCACTGTGAAAATGTATGCATAATGTGTCCTCAGAACATCTTTGTATGTATCTATAAATGTACTAGATTAGTACCTGTACTGCAAGTACACTGTTATAAGTTCTCTATACAGATAATTAAGATAGTAACCATTATTACACTGAAATCTTAAACTACACTTACGCTTAGCACTGTCACTAAGACAACCTAACATACACAGTAAAAGATTATGGAAATTCACAGAAATGACTTGTCCATACTGTTTTATACTGTGCATAAAACTGGTGGCCAGAATTCTGGGAAGTTGAAGGATTATTTTTATGAAGGCTGACTAGATAGGAACAAAGAGTTAATACCTTGATCAGTCTTTTGATTCTATCAGTTAATTCCACACAGAAGTTGCATGGATTAATGTTACTTCAAAAACAAGCTGTTATTTTGAATCATAAGTGTTCACCAAGCAATTATTTATTTTTTTCCTGTAATTACAGATCTTAAAGTAATCAATTTTGTCTATCAGTACATGTGTATCATTGTTCCTTTCCATAATGTCTGACATGCCAATTCTACTTTTGTTTACTCTTAGGGTCTGAAGCTCACACTCATATGTCCCAGGAGTTCAGCTACCTATCTCAAGGGCAGGTCTCTGATGTGGCATTAATCCAAATTCACACTACTCTAAAGGAAGAGCTCTTTAAGAAAGAACCTTAAAAGGTGTGCAGCAAGGGACCTGTCCCTGCTTCACTGAGGAGCCACTTCAGGCCATCGCATTGATTCTTGCTCTGTGCCCTGTCTTTGTCTGCCTACATACCTTCCTCATGCAGAGCTGGCACTACAGCTATGATGAGAGATCACTGGGCTATGTCTGATCTTAGTCACTAACACTGGAACTGCAATGAAGAAAGAAAAAAAAATCAGACACAATGTATAAACTCAGTACAGGTCAAATAAACAGTTATTGAACATTTCTGAGTGTTGTCTCTAGCACCATATCCATAAACTTAGACTGTAAGGTTCTTTGCACCCCTTTTCATCTGACGCTCTGTTCCTTGTTCTATCTTTGCCTGTTTACTTTAAATAGAAGCTGCTGCAAGGAATTGCCAATGGCCAATTCCTCCTTGCCTCTTTCCTAACAAATAGGCACTGACCCTCTCCCACCTCAGAACATCTCCAGGATGTCCTTTTAGGACACTGGAGGGAATACATCTTGGCGAGGAGAGACTGAGAGACACTTGAGAGACCATAAGACTGAGCAAGAGAGATATAAAAGGGAATAAGAGGGAAAACTGAAATGTTCTGTGAAACTGGGATATTTACCACAGCTAGAAATATCTGACAAAGGGATCAAAAGGATGCACCTTACTATTCCTACTTCTTCTGACACTAGAATCATAGGAAGGCCACAGAGCATATTAGTCTTAAATTATACATTGGAACACACACACACACACACACACACACACACACGACCTGAGATTTCAAAGGTGGTATTGGAACTATGTTTTTTGTAATTTCTTTCAGTAAAAATGGTGCCCTTTGTTCCTTTTCCTTCTGTAGCAGTGATTAATTATAAATGATATGAAAGACAATGTTTTTTCAGGCAACTGGAGCTTTGCAGTGCTGGAATAGCAGCAGTTTAGGACATTACCAGAAAAGTGGTGGCAACGTTCTGATGAATATACAAGCTTCACTCTTGAATTGTAACATGCATTTGAAGTTAATTTTTTAGAGTGTTACATATTTCAAAGTTACGTACAAGTGTGAGAGACTGGATATTAACGGTTAATGACTTAAAACAATAAAGGAGGCACCAAGGTACTTTGCTGGGGCCGGGTTTGTATCTTCCCCGAGGGCATAGGGGGTGAGGTTTTGGGTGTGAAATGGCTCCCCATTACACATGCAGTGACTCTGATCTGCCTAAGACATAGGGGGAGCCGACAAGCCAGGCTTTGAGCCAGACAAGAGGTAGATTCTGTGGAGACAGGATGGGGCTTTTTATCATGCCAAATTGCCCTCCCTTATACACACACTTCTTCTCCCTTGGGGAAGGTCACATTCACACATAGGCCTACTGATTTGAGAGACAGATGTCATCTCTTAGAACAGGTCATAAACCATCAAAGACCTGCCACCCTGTTGTAGTTTGGAATTCTTATGTAAATTCTCTCCCCTGCCACTAACAGTCCATGCCAGGAGTTAACAAAGTAGTTAACTGCTGATCACTTGGGTGGGGGCAGGTTATCTCTTTTGTTTTTTGGGGCTACAAATGGCTGGGGGGTGGGTTGTGGGCGTGCAGGGTTGAGGGGAAGGAGGCTGCTAGGTTCTGCTGCCGGCCGGCTGGGACTGCTTCTCTCGCTGCTAGCCTGCCTGCCTACCTACCTGCCTACCTGCCTGCCGGGACGGCTNCCCCCTCAAACCGGGACACACCCCACACCCCCACCTCTGACCCATTTCTCAGGCCTCCCACCAGAGGACTGCATGTTATCCAAAAGTGTTGTAATAGATCCAGTCTGTTGCAAGAGACAGCATAAAACTAAAGCCCCTGCCCATAATACATAGGGGAGATACCTGTGTGTTCCTGAGTGTATACTAACCTGTTGGACTTTGAGTTTCATGGGTTTTTTCCCCACCTCCTGAGGGACCAAGATAAGTCAAGACTTCAATCGTCACTTCAACCAGTGGTGCAACAATCAAGTCTCATTGTAAATCCATGAGTGTTCATTATGAATATTTCTACTCTCATCCGTTTTTTCTCATATTTATTTTTTGTTCCCATGCATTTTCTTAAGTAATATTTTTATGCTTTTGTATTTTCATATTACTATAGATAATAATAACCCAAATGGCTACGTACCTGCTTTCCATTGCAACCAAATTGTCCTAAAATAAACACTACATATATATATTTACAAGCATCAGTCATTCAGTGTTTTTCACTCTAATCCACCCTGAGGGATCTATTAACAAAAATGTGAGTCACTCTGGCCTTCAGGGTGGGTCGTAATAACAAGATTAAATAATATAACAAAGGATAATCTAAGTATAGTAACACTATAAGATAAAGTAAAATCTCAAGTGTGAGAACTCATTATGTCCAAATTTATGGAGATAAGTCAATGCTTTTAAGTTGCTATCTGTTCGACAATATCTTTTTTTTTCCCCAAATGTTCCCAGTCCAATTGTTAACAACCTACTGTACAATCTCTAATCTCACTACTCAGAGGAAGAGACAAAAAGCTACATCTAAATCTTAAAGAACCTAATTCAATATCAATTTAACCACAAATAAGTTTGCTTAACCTAAAATTGCCATTATCTCTCTATTTATATTTGTTTAAAACCTCAACCTATGAACCGAAATTACTAAGTGGGAATAAAAGGTGATGGAAGTAAGACTAAATTATTACCTCCTTCAAGTAATGTAAGAAAGAGACACATTTTTATACTATTTTTAAAGAAAGTGTCCTGTCAAGTTGCAAAACAGCAGATAAAGAAAAGAACTTGCACAACCCTTTGCAAGCAGAGCTCTATTTTATTTAGCATATTCCATTTCTTTTGCCTTTCTATGGAAGTCAAACAGCTTCCTAGTATTGCATCTGCTAGGAAACAGCAGAAATGCCAGTTCCACTTGTCATGCAACAGGAAGAGTATCCACCAGCTGGGGATCCTGGGGCCCTGGGCTCTAGTCTCACAGGTATGGTAGATACCAATGGCCTCTCCAAGCCTGGGTAATATTTTCAGCAGTGACTGTAAGTAACTCTTGATAAAAGTTGTAAGAAAAGACATGTTTATCTGGTACCACTTTTTAATTTCAACCCAAGCTTCCATCAGTTCAGGAACTTCCTGAGCCGGATGTATCTTTTACAGTATGTAACCACCATTAGTGCTTATCTCACCCAAAAACTTGTCCATTCTTCTTTTGAGCCCATGTGAGTTTTTAACTCCTTCAGCAAACAGGTTTAGCAAATGCTATGCTTTCTACGAGCACCTGTATGAAGAAACATGTAATCTGGGGAAGTCATATGCATGCTTCCCAGATCTACACCTCTTCCCCAAGGAAGAGGTTGTCAAGGCAAGAAAACTAAAAACTGAACTTCATTAAATAAAAATCTTGATGCTCAGGGAAGAGAACAAGAAGTTTATTTTAAATTCTGAATGTTTTCTGAAGGAGGTTAGAAACAGGCCTTAAATATTTTAATCTCCAAATCTTGCAGCCACCAAAAAAAAAAAGTCCTGACAGTTTTCCTATTGGTATTGCTTAACAGCCCTTAACTTCTTAGTCACAGAGGTAGGCACTAGGCCTACTTCCTTAAGATTTATTGCTTTGTTTTTTAGATTTGTTCCTTTTCTAAGAACTGTAAACCTTCTGACTTTTTTTCACAGCCATTTTCACCCAGATATTTTGGTACTTTAATGCTTTTGGCCCTTCTTTCACGATGTTTGGAATTCTATATCTAATTCTAATTAGTTTTCCTTTTTTTCCCTCTTGTTTTATGCATAAAAATATGCTGGAAATTTTCTGCTTGATGAATCTATTTTCTAAAATATATTTTTACTACCATCATCTGTACAATAAGAAGTTTTGTCTTTTATTCCCTTCAAAAAAATCTTTTCCACTCCTAAGAATCAAACCTTGTCTGATGGTTCACAGCTGATTTGACCTTTTTATCCTTATCCAAAACATGTGTCACATCTCTGTATGGACCTACTTGCCATGCAAAGAAATACTTTCTCACATTTTCCCCCCTTGCAGATGTTTCTGGAGCAAATTACATCCACTAATATTCCAATCATGTGAATTATCCCACTGAGTGTCTCATATGCCAATAGAGACACTGTTGTGATGATTAATTAAGATTTCACCTCTTCCTGGTTATTTCCCTTCTTAAATTAGCGTAGAAACAATTAAAATATTTGGTGGATTGACATCTTACTATTCTGCTTGCCCTTCTTACGACCTTCTTAAAATCACCCTTAAACTCAATAATTCTTAGGTCCTCTTCTCATTCATTACTATTTATACATACCTGTGAATATATGGAACCTCTTTTGATCCTAGTTGAAATATTTTGTCATTAGTAACTGACCAAGACTGTGTCTCAAAATGTCATTCATAATGGCAGTACCATATTTTAAGGGTCCCTGTTAATAAGACATCATCAGTGACTGAAATAATTAATGGCTTAAACATAGTAAGATCACCAGAAGAGTTTTGTACACTGTAGCTGACTGAAAAGAAACAGCTTCTCTTGCTCACCCAGCAAAGCCTACCCCTCCCTGAATATGCCTACTGTGAAAGGACCTTCAGATCAGATAAATGGTTGCCATTGTCCAACTATCCCTGATACTACAAACTAGATTTCTAGATAAGGGAAGATGTTAATAAGAGGCAAATCCTGTGAGGCGGGATAATCCTTCTTATCATGCCAATGTCCTTCTTTACATGATGACTCTGCTGTAAAAATGCCTCCTGAGAACCTCAGAGACATTTCACATCTGGCCTGGGCTGTCCATCTCAAATGTTGGACCATGATTGATGCTGACATAATAGGCAGCTGTAACAGTCTTAGAAGGTGTCAGAGACTCATGACATGACCCATTACATCATCCATTGTAAGACTCCCAACCCCAGGGGAGGTAGAAGGCATTCCCACCTGACCTTGAAGTGTTTAACAACTCATGAAGTCTTTGAGTTTTGCATGCGGCTTCCCCCAGCCCCAACAGATCATGACCATCACATCTACAGGACTACAACCGCCAGTTCAACCAACAGACATGGAAGCTGCAACTACCAAGTTTCATCACTGGACTCAGCAGGTGGTGACTATATATATATTTTCACTTTTATACTTTCTCTTCCTTTCCTTATATATTTCCTTAAGCATTACTTTTATGCTTCAATACTACCACATTACTATAGATGATTACACCCAAAATGGAAACAAATCCATTCACCTTTAAAACAAAATTGTTCTAAAGTAAACTCTACATATATATGTTTAGAAACACCAATTATTCAGTGTCATTTCACTTTAATATACCCTAAGGGATTTATTAACAAAAACCTGTGTTACCATCCACGTCTAGGGCAGGTCGGAACAGACGTTATAACAAGTAACACAAAGCTATTCCACTGCTTAAAACAATTATAAAACCAAGTTAATTTCCAGTTTCCTCTTCTCTCCTACTCATGCACATGCAAGCACAAATGCAGAATGCCAGGTCCAAAACAGGAAAGGCATTTTCTCTCATATTTCATCACTCATATCCATGAAGCACAAAACTGTAAGTCGACTATTCATTCTGGAAGCTTTCCTATATAAACATCACTTAATTCTTAGGAATTAGGGATTCAGTCTAGAAACTTCCTCCATGTACTAATAACACTGTGAGCAGTTATCTCACACTGAGCAGATCTGTTTGGACTAAATTCAACTTAACTATGTTACAGTGCATTGTACTAGTTCTCCTGTATGCTCCTGGCAATGTTTTTAAGTGTCAGGTTGCTATTAGTAAACCTAAGAAATTTTAAACATGTTCCTCTATGAAGAAAGTGAGAAAACCAACAATAAGAGCAGCCTGAAAAGCCCTGGAGGTTCAAATATTTAATTAAAATCAGCTAAAGATATCCCTGTTGAGCACTGCATACAGGCCTATGGGGCCAGGCCTTGCCTTGCATGATAGTGCCAGCACAGTTTCTGCCTCAACACCAAGCAGATTTCATCATGGTGACCAAAGCAGACTAAGATTTAAAGCTGAGGTTCTTGCTAGAGCTTAAATTGCTAGAGAGACATACTCAGAGAATCCAAGAAATGTGCAGAGTACTCTTTGAGGTGACCAATAGCAACAAGTGCTGTACAAAGAATTATCATGCATAAAAACTTACTGTTAGATTACTGCCCTGTTTTGTAAGAACTGTCACAACAATGCTAATAATAAGCTGCAATTTCACTTGTATTTTCAGCAAAATATTATTTCTTCAAAAAAGATCTCTCCATGCACGACTTCAAACATCAAACATTAGATATCAGTTAGCTATTTGATTCACAGAATCACAGAATATGCTGAGTTGGAAGGGACTCACAAGGATCATCAAGTGCAACTCTTAGCACTGCAGAGGACCATCCCCAAGAGTCTCACCATGTGCATGAGAGGATCATCCCAGTGCTTCTTGAACTCTGTCAGGCTTGGTGATGTGACCACTTCCCTGAGAAGCCTGTTCAGGTGCCCAACCACCATCTCACCTAGGGGAAGAACTTCTTTCTAATATCCAACCTAAACCTCCCCTGACACAACTTCAGGCCATTCTCTCAGGTCCTGTCACCAGTAACCACAGAGAAGAGATCAGTGCCTGCCCCTCCTCTTCCGCTCACGAGGAAGTTGTAGACTGGAATGAAGTCTCCCCTCAGCCTCTTGTCCAGGATGGACAGACCAAGAGCCCTCAGCCACTCCTCATACAGCTTCCCCTTAAGGCCCTTCCCCATCTTCATTGCCCTCCTTTGGACACTCTCTAACAGCTTAATAGCATTCTTATATTGTGATATCGAAAACTGCACACAATATTCCAGGTGAGGCTACACTAGTGCAGAGCAGAGTGGGACAATTCCACCCCTCCACAATCCCTTTCTTTGGTTGCTGCTGCAATTCTAAGGCTTTTAACCAGCATAATGAACAGCAAGCATTTGAGAATTTGTCCTAAGTACTGTCACCTCAGTCGTGTCCAAGGTGAACTGAGTTGACTCAAATTAAATCAATTGTTTATATATTTTGCTCTTTCTCTCATGCTTGTGTTAGTGTCCATACTTGTAAAATGGATGGAAGCTATAGCAGTTCTCAAGTTTATTAATAAATATGAAATAGAATCAAAGCACTCTGCTCTTCAGCAAATTCAGAGGCCATCTCATGGTTCCAGTGTCTTTGGCACTCTTTATTTGCATTCAATAGGAAGAAAATGACCTATAAGAATGTATTTACCCATTTGCTCTTAACACTGTAATTACTTACTACAGAAACTTCTTAAGCAAGAGGAAAGTATTCTAAATGGCTTCCATCTCTTATCCTATAGCAAGTAATACAGTAAAATGATATGCAATGTTGTTATAGTTTAAGCTGGCAAAATGCCAACTGCCTGGTACCCAGTCAAAAGGTCCACTCCCAGAGAAGGAGAGTGAGGGAGAAAAACAGAAATGAGGCTTTGGACATGGTGAAGTTCTTATATTTATATAGAGAAGTGGAAAGCTTAACACCAACTATGAAATAGCACATAGTGACAGGAAACAACAACAGGCTCACCGAGGTCGCCCCAGCTAACAAGCAGAATTCTGAACCAACCAAACCTCCTCCTCAAAGGAAACCTCCCAGCAAGAGGGAAAAAGGAATTAACAGGAATATGCTCACTTCCCCAGGTAAACAGCCACGCAGACCAGCAACAGGGCCTGATATCAGCAGTCAGGGAGTAGGAACCCTCCTGGTCCGAAGCATAGACCGAAAAGGCAGAAACTCCTCCCCCCTGGCTTGTTATACTCCTCGACGCTTCCTAATGATGTCAGATGATATGAAATACCTCTTTGGCTGCTTAAGTCAGATGACACCTGTCCCCTCTAATCTGCGTCACGTCCTTTGAGGCCTGCTGAAAACTGAGGTCTAAATGGGGACCTATGCTGACTAGAGCCAAAACTACTACAAATGTTTAGCACTGCTAATTAGAGTTGGAAGAATTAAACTAAAATTACTTAGTTTTCCATTGTCATAATTTTAAAAAATTGAGTATTGACTTAAGCAGAGAAAAAACTATCTGATGTACTAACTGGCATGGAAAATAAATCAATATTGGCACTTTTATAATTTCACTACAGCCTGTGTATTTAAGACCAGCCAGAGGATGGGGAAGGGATTAGTAGAATGTGTAGAATGACCTGGGAAAAATTATACTGTTTAAATACATACAATGTTTGTCATTATATATTTATTGTAGTTATATTATTAAAATAAATATGAGATATATGCAAATGAAATTTAATAAATAAAAAGTGCAATAACATAAATAAAAAAGAATAATTTACACTTGTTATAATTTATTATACCTTAGTTCTAAAGCAAGACAAACAGAAGTTCCACTTTTTCATTTATTTATTTGTTTTTGCCATAGGTCACATCTTTCTGTTTCTTTATTTGCACTGTTTGAGTAGACTACAATTTCAAGTATGGCATCAGGGCTGAGCGTTTTCAATCTATTTTAAGACTTAAAAAATAAAAAAAAATCAGAAAAGTACAATTCCTAGTATTGGGAAAAAAAAGATCATCAAAAATGTATTATTTACAAACTCTTTATGCATATAAAGCTTTGTTCAACTCACAATTTCTGGTTGTTAATGATCAGCCACAATAGCATCTTTTTCTAGTAGTTTAAAGTGTCAAATATTTCTTTAATACCTTTTCATTGCAATTATCTGGTCTGGACCAAATTCACCAAAAAATTCAAACTTTGTTTCATTATTAACATCACAGATTCTGAGCCTGTCTACAGACAATAATAGCTATGGCACTAGTGAAGTCTGGGTTTCACAGAGCAGTTTTGAGCATTAGAGCTGGAACACAGAAATCAACTATTTTAGAGGGAGGGAACAATCTGCTGTGAAGATGCAAAAGTGCCCTTTACCCTCCAGAAATAAGCACACATACTTTTCTTACTGAGCTTGTGACTGGTATCATCAATCCAGAGACTTTGGAATCCATGTGGAAGATGCCTGGAAGGTCACACAAAACACCATTTCCTTCTGTGGAAGGCTGCCATCATTCTCAATGTTCTCAGCACTGCCAAGTGTTTGATCTATAAACCTATATTTATGGCGACAGTTCACACTCATACTGGATATCTGCAAATCATTTTGCCCAGCAGTCTTCAGTACATTAATTTGCAACACAGTTGGCAGAGTGTGTAGTAAACAGAGTGGTCATCCAGTTTCCTTCAAAGTTTGCTTCACCAAAGATGAGCATACTGTTTGCTTTATCTCTGAAATCTTGTATAAATGTGTGTTCTATAAGGTAACAACATCCTATTTTTTTTCAGAAATAAAATAAAATATTAAAAAACAAAACCCAATGGCAATTGTTTTCTGTCACTATTTGCAGAATTTTCTGAAAAAAAGGTGTTGTTTCCTCCCTTATTATTAGCCAGTTTCTAATGTCTAAACCAAGCTTTTTATCATAACACTGACAGCACTGAAAGTTATGACTAAAAGACATATTAAACAACAGTCAAATGGTACCAAATCTTTCAAGTCAAAAGTGCTTTAAAATTGGTAAAAACTGTTTAAAGGGAATGTTTTAAGGAGTATTTTTCAATTAATGTTTTTAAAAGCATATACTAATACAAAATCTGGAATGAGTAAATATTTCTTGCAACATCCCTTGTGGAGAGAAGGCAGAGGTTGCCAACTTAGGAAGACCTATCAACTGTGTGTTGCCATCCTACTAGTGAATGAATTGACAGTTCTTCTAAAGGACTTAAACTGGAATCAGTTACAAACATAACGGGTTTCATGCTTTCTTTGTCATAATCACGGACAGAGAAAACCACATCAAACCACGTGCAGGTTTATTTCTGGGAATAGCAAGACCTTCTATTGCCCTACATTCTTCTGAATAATAGAACAAATTTACTCATTTGTATGGAAGTGTTCATCACTACCTTGTATTTCAGTCCTCAGGATGGCAAGTTCAGAGAAAGGAGGCAGAAAACGAATAACATTTGAATAATTTGGAAAATACTGCAGTCAATAAATTATACTTTCGTTCATCCTTAGTGAATTTCTCACACCTTGACATGCTTGACAACTATACATTAGTTTAAAATTCCAATTTGTAAAACTGGCAGGTTGAAAAAAATTCTAAAACATGCTTCTTTACTGGTGTAGAAGGCTTGAACTGAATGTCCCACATTCTCAGCAGAAGTGGGTTTTGGATGAAGGCAGATCTCTGACCTTGTCATGTAATCTCTGCTGAAATCAGGGAAATGTGCATTTACTAAGAAGCAAAGAAATTAGTTCAAACACAGCATTCTCATCAGATATTGGAACTAAAATAGCTGCATCAAATCTTAAATATCCATTCTATTTTTATCTGTCTTATGTTGTCCTTGATAGTTCTGAAGCTCAGTCCAGCTGAGAACACTGGATCTAAAAATGCTTGCTTTTCTTGAAAAGCTCTGTGTCCCTTTACAGATCCTCTTTGAGTCATACAAGGTAGGGAAGATACATTCTCACTGTTGCTAAAACAGGAGAAAATACAGCAATGAAAGAACGATGAACAGAGACCATGCCTAATTTAGCAAGTAGCATGGCACAATGGGAGTGAAATTTGTAGAGTGAATCATTTGCTGCAGAGGACCAGCAGTCCATGTTATATGTATACATCTGAAAGGGTTATAGCTGACTAACTCCAGTTTGATCCTGTGAGCTACTGTCCATTAGGAATTAGAGCTCATTAGTTGTGCTGTGACAGGACAGCACCTCTTAGTAATTCAGGACCATCAGGAAAGAATTGAGTTAGAGCACCCTGAAAACACTTGGAGGTGAACTGAAGCACAATTGTAAAAAAGACTCCTTATCTAATATTCAGTGCTAAAGTAGACATAGTTTGAGTTATCCTAGACACTGTTGCTTAAGATTCCCCTGACAAATCACATGCTGTTCACGAAATTCACAATAGCAGCACATGATTGCACGAAGACCTTAGGGCAACTAGATGACAAAAAAACTACCCCAAAACAGTGGGATAATCCCCTGATATGACAGTCTTATGCCTTTAAGAAAACCTGCTTTGAGATCACACTGTTTGTGACTGCACAGAGAATTTCCTGGAATACAAAACTGAAAGCTCCAGAAACTGAAACAATTCAAAGCAAACTGTATTACACAGACATGCTTATGGCAACTTGTTTCAGAATTGTAGAGCTGCAAATAGCTTTTCCCCTCCATTTCTGTATAAGAGGATATGGCAAAAACTGTCATTTGTTCTTTGACTGTGAGTATTTATTAACTTCTATATGGACCTGTCTGTACCACATGGAAGCCTTGTTCTGAGTGGAGTTTATAATGCAGTGTTCTGCTCTTTCTGTTTCAGAAAGTTTTTACCTTTTATCATTCCAGAGTTTTTAGTGTACTGCAATCCTGATTTGGGGGTGTTTTTTCTTTTCTTCTGGTTT
>VWZD01001860.1:59260-70092 GCA_013396695.1 Sakesphorus luctuosus
CTCTGTCATTACTCATTCCCCATTTACAGAACAGTATTGACAGAATTTACAAGAAAGGTCAAGTTGTGCCCTCAAGTGGAGTCCAAGGATTTTTCATTATCTCCATTCATATACAGTGGAGAAGATTTAGGATTGAACTATTTTTTTTCCTAATTACAATGTAAGTAGCAAGAACAATGGAAAAGACATGAGCAGCAGCTCTACAGTAAAGATAATTATTGCAAGATCTGTCTCAGATTCACAGGCTGGATAATTTTAATTTTGATTCTCACAATATTTTTTTCATTGCTTTTCTCCTGCTGAGTTTAGCAGGAGATAAAATAAAGTCAGCTCAACAAACTGACACACTAAAGTCTCGTTCCTTTATATGCTAAAGTATTACTGGGACAAGTTGGCATTCAATCTCAGAAACAGTATTCACATGTCTGATGCTCATCTGCTGAGGCTCCCATTTGCATCTTTGTAGCTTGGTTTCAAAATGCCATATCAAAAATACTTACTCTTGATTTACTCATTTGGTAGTATAGTGCTGCTGAAGAAGAAGAGCTGAATTTAAACTAAGTGAAAGCCAAGGTTACCTCAATTAACTAAACAGAACAAATGGCTTGAAAGGAAATGCTATAGATCAAACTCTTGAACTCTACAGATCAGATTTACCAGGAGAGCAAACAGTCCTTGAACTGAGATTATAGTGATGGCTAACACAGACCAGATCCTGAAATAATCCTTGTGAGACCACAGAAGGACAAATTGCTAGAATATGAGGTCATATTTTTCCAGACTTCTGAGGACCATGTAATAGTCCTTGGCAAAGAAGTACTCTGATACTGATACATTTCTTTCAGAATAAGATATTCTGAAATTTTAGCTGTGCCTTTAGGAGTAAAATGTTAATTCCCTTTGAAGAGAAATGTTAATTCTCAGTTAATTTGCTCAGAATGAGCAAATCATGGCTAAAGATGAAAACTTAACATGATTGTGAGAAAGAAATTTCCTCCTGATGATGTCTGGTCTATGCTCCTAAAGTAACTGACAGAAACTCTGTATTTTTTAGTATTTAAAACCAGCCTAAGAAAGCAACAATAAATGTTCTCTAAGAAATAAACTCATAGCTGCACTAGTGCAATTTCCTGTCAATAAAAAAGTGAGTTGTTTGTAGTCGCAATTACTGTCTCTATTAACAAATGCCATACATCCTTGCGTAACCCATCCAACAGACAAAAACATAAGAAATGATTAAACAAGACATTGTCATCAACCATCAGACAAAGTAATTGAGAGTAATTTACTTATCTTTCATAAAATAAATAGAAAAAAATGCAGTGAAAATGAAGGCAGACAACAAAGATAGAAAATGCTGAAAGAATAGAATAAAGAAGGAATTTTGTTAAAATAAGGCATTACAAAAATCTGAGACCTGAGCTTCACAGAGACATCTAACTTTATTTTAATATTATCTTCAAGAGATTCCCTAAAGAAGAAAAAAACCCAATTTTCCAAAGTATTTAAGCTTTTCGATCTATGTACTATTTCAGCTTTTAGTCCCTTGTTCTTTTTATAGTGTCTATTCTTTTTTGAGCTCTGCTCTTAAATATTTCACCTCAGATTTGTCCATTTAGAATCTCTGGATTCACTGAGACTACAGCTGAGATCATGAAACAGTTTCAAGCAATCGTAATCAAAGCGATACAGAGTAGGAAGCAAAGGCCAACGCATTTTCTCTTTCTCCCTTTCCATCCCTACCATTCACAAGCTGCCATATATGGAGAGTAGTTCAACAGAAGTTCTTGTTCAGTAATTTTACCATATGTTCTTCAGCAGAGGCTGTCCAAAGTTATGTTGTCAGAAATGAGAATAACAAGAGACACCACTTTGCTGCTAATGTAGATGCTAGGAACTAGTTCAGAGCTTTGGCAATTGCAGGAAAGAGTATTTGAGCCCAAATCATGGAAAGAGGCTCACATGTTGTTCTGACTTATGAATATGAATCTTTTACCCACCCTTAACAGGAACTATCCATGTTTTTCTCATTATATTACAAGTAAGATTTCTTTTTCTCCCTTTTTTCATAGTTTGAGCAAAAACCCCCACCTGGTTTCTCCTCTCTTTCGTATCTTCAGATATTCCTCATGGTTGTGCAGTAGCTGTCAGACTTGGGGAGTTAGAATGAAAGATACCAAAAAAACTAGGACACTGTGCTTCACAGCTTAGGCCACTGCACTGACTCCTGTAGAATGTCATATGCCTCAGGTCCCCATCAGTTCCCAAAGGGTACAGCAATTTACAAGTTTGAGCTTCCAAATGTTTTATCTGTTACTCATATAAGAAGTGAAATATCAGGTTTACAGGAAAGAAATGCTATATAGCATCCCATTTAATGAAATTATATTTTTTATATCAAAGTACAGATTTTGACTGAGATTTTTATAAAATGGTAACACATTTCATTTTTACTGTTTTTATGAAATACATGTTTATTTTCATAGATGAATCTTTTTGTTACTTTCACATGCTGTGTTAGGTGATGTAAATTCTATTAGTTTCATTGACAGTTCTTTCACGTCTCTAAATTCCCTGTGAAGGAAGACCAGTCTTGGCTTAGACAGCTTTTTGTATTCACTTTAAGGAAAAGAAATTGCACTTGTGTTGTTATCTTTAAGATTATATTTTCATTTGTTTGCATTTCCCTTCAGTAACTATTCAGTGCTAAAAATCTTTATAAATAAATATTTCAAACACATACACTTTCTACATGAAACTTATGCTGTCACTAAAGATGAATGTCAGCACTCAATGTTCCAGTCATGAGCAACAGATGAATTGTATTTCCATGCTTGCTTTTTCTTCAGTCAAAAAAGACAATAAATTTATTTTATGAAACATCACCTGCAGTACAGTCAAATATTTATGTCCAATGTTTTGCTTACCTGAGTTTTACAGAAGACTGATGTAATGGTTTAAATAACCTTTGGCTTTCCAATTCCATAAAAACTCATTCTATCTGTACATATAAAAATTGCACAAATTTATGATGAGTCTATGGGACAACAAGCTTTCCAGGTCACTCCACTCATAATTACAACTAATTAAAATGTGCCAAAGAAAGGATAGAAATTTATCACTGCTCATTAAACCTGTAAAGACTGTGTTAATTGGATGTCAGACTTGGTAATTCACATAAATGTTTGCTGCCAGTCTAAATTTAGAGAAAAAAATAAATGCATTTATAGCCTCTGCAACAAGAAGGAAAATAGGTACTGTGGAATAAAAAGGGTTAAAACCTTTCTATTCTACTAATCTCATTCTTTACTTACATGCTTTTTAATCTTGAAAACATTGCATGTGCATTCTGTTATATTTTTTCCCCCAAAACTTAAATATGCCTTTGATAAAAGTTAAAGGTAATGTCACACCATAATTTTTCTAACATCCTATTTTTGAATACTGCTTACATGTATTGCCATACATTAATTTGCAAGACTTAATTGAAAACCAATATTTACTAGCAGTTACAACACTATTCCATCATCTATATACTTACTCAACAACATTATAGTGTTTTATCACCCACAACATCCAGAAAGTGATTCCATTGCGTTGCCCAAAATTAATAACCAAAGCCTCCAATTTTAACTGATCCTTCACACAGGACATCTCCAAAGTCAAATAATTTTAGTATGAGACACTGTATATATTGATTAATTTGAGAGCAATTCATTCATTCAAGATATAACTAATAAGTCAGACTGTAATAGCATAGGTTGTGTTCATTAGCTGCAGATACAACTTAAAATTACAGCTTCACTAGACTCTTCATAGGGCCTTTGATCACTAAGGGTAATGTATGGTGATAAAAAACTGAGGACTTCTGCATTTCTAAAGGGAGAAAAAAAAGTGCTGATATGCCTGCAATACCAATATTGTAAAACACAATATTCCAAATGAAAAGTGATATACAAGTTGCTGTACACTTTAGACATTGAAGTTTGCAATTGTATTGATGTTTTATGAGATTTATTTATTGAAATCCCTGCAAATAAGCATTACTTAAAAAGATACTTATTAGTCTGTTGAAGAGTCAAGAATTTGTTCCCCTTTGAAACTGAACTGAAGCATGTTATCACACAACTACAACTGCTGTCCTTGCTTTAGGCTCTAGGGTAGTTTTTAAGCCTGGCCTGTGTAGTATCTAGGAGTTAGCCCTCCAATTTCCTTAACATATTTTGTAAGACCCCAGGCTCTGGTTATGAGCTCATTGAAGGAGTTTTACCTCAAAAAGATACAAGGCCCCAAAAATCCACCGGACAGATTTTTTTGTAAGCGCCTTCATTTCTTTTACACCTCAAGGCCACACAACAATTCTCAAGGGGTAAAAATAACAAGTTTATAAAATAAGTTTACTGGCAAACTTTGGAAAATAAAGGATCTTGGCAAAAGTTTAAAACAAGCATTCAATCAACATGAAACATTTTACAAAGAATGGACTTAGCAAATTACAACCCATCCAGGCTTAAGTTACCCACATACCAAGACGAAGAAATAAGGAGAAGGGGAAGAAATAAAGAGAGAGATAGAAAGAGGAAATTATAGCTACTGCTTTAGATCCAGCGTAGACCCATCTACCACAAGTCCAAGGACAGTAGGGCCATGAACATGTAGAGTCCACGTAGTGATGGTTTTATTTCTTCTGGATTCCTGTGGCCACCCCTACAGGTGAGGCTTCTGGTGTGCCAGCCATCCTGGGGCTCCAGGCCTTGCGGTGTGGGCCAATGCTCCTGGTGTGCCAGTGAGTGACAGCTGCACTAAAGGCTTTCAAGGAGGCAGTGCTATGGTGGAGGCAGAGCACCATTACACCCTGGTAGAACCTGATCTGTCCCCTCCCACACACATAAAGTTGAGTCCTTTGCACTTTTCATCTGTTTTAAGCATTTGTTTTATTGGTAACTTAGTCTCTGTGTATGTTTTTTTCTACTACTATGAGGAATTACAAATTAAGTATATAATACAGAAGAAACAATACCTCATCATCCAGTCTTTTCTCATTTGAACAATTCAATTACAATGAAAAGGATGTTTAGATAAGCACAAGACCCGGGATTAAGACTCAGTTACCTTGATTAACCCCAAGCCTTCATAAAGCAAATGAGCTATATGAAAATCTTGTTAGTTTCAGGCATTAATTTATAGAATAATAGAATCCTTTCGATCACAAAAGACCCTCAAGACCATCAAGTCCAACCGTTAGCTGAGCACTGCCATGTTCACCCCTAACCCATGTATGTCACATCTACATAAGTTTTAGATCCCTCCAGTGGTGACTCAACCACTTCCTGAGGTAGCCTGTTCCAATGTTTGACAACCCTTTTGGGGATTGTCAAATTTTTTCCTAATTTTTCCTAATATCCAATCTAAACCTCCCCTAGTGCAATTTGAGGCCATTTCCTCTTGACCTATTCCTTGTTACTTGTGAGAGTAGACTGATCTCCACGTTGCTACAATCTCCTTTCAGGTAGTTGCAGAGAGTGGTCTCCTCTCAGCCTTCTCTAATTTGGTTAATATTCTTAGTGAGACATGTTGCTGCAGGAATTAAGTAGGCAAAATGTTCTACATTGATATTCTATTAACTAAGAACATTTCAACAGAAGGATTTTTTAAGGTCTAGATTTGGATACATAGGAAAGCATCAGGACTGATTTTGATTCCACAAAAATGATAAGGAAAGAAAACCCCATGTGGTCTCTCTCTCCTACAGATATTTCAGAAAAATTTCTAAATATCTTGTTAAATATTTTTTTCTGGAGAAGTTGCTAAAGAAATGACAATTTTCCAACAAGCATCAATGGAAAAAAAAAAAAGAGATGCTTTTTAAATTTCTGTGGGAAGAGGGGAGGCCATGTTCATGGAAAACTTGCTGTACAGAAGCACTACATTAAAATTGACCTGAAATTTTCTCTGAAGGCCAAAGTCTCATCAAAAATGCTAAGATTTCCTTCTGGGTCAAACAGTCAGTATGTAACACAGCCAAACGAGAATAACTACATGATCATCAAGAATTATGAAGGAATAGGTATTTTACTAATCACTCAGCCCTCACTTAAAAAAGCTGAGAAAAATATGACAGAATAAAGAAAAAGAGGGAAGAATATGAGTCAGAAGAGGGGTATTTTCAGGAGTTTTAGCTGGTACAAAATGTGTTTCTTTTAAATTTACAACATCTGCTGATTTGGCTTACTGCAGCCGCAGTGCTGTAATGGGATTAACATAGTCACCTCTGTCTTTCATCTCTCCAAAGGCTCCTGGGGCAAGTGCCCATTGAGCAGAGCCAACAGCAGTCCTATCCAAAAGGTAGTAAGTTCAACTTCTAAAATTTAAATACTTTGTTACTGTTTTCAAATAACAGTTGCATATCTCCCTTTCTTTTCTCATATAGCTGTATATGAAGACAATATGGACTAATAATTTGTCTGTAGAAATGAAATTCCGGTAATTAAAAAAAAACAAACGAGGCAGCTCCTTACTGTCCCACCTCTAATAATTCAAATCCCCACTAAAATATGTTAGGATAGCCAAGAAAACCAAAACCTTATTTTCTGTAAAAATCAACACTGTTCCTCAAGATAAAGTGAATATGCAGCAAACAGTTACCAAAATAAATAAACACCCCCATTGCTCTATGTGAAAATTTTAGAAAGAATGGCTTGAAGTCTTTGACTTCTAACAATAATAAGAACTAGTGTTTGCACTTTATACAGATCTGACTCCAAATTCCACATACTGGGTATTTACAAAGAAGACACCTGTTACTCTTATCCAGTGAAAAGACTTTGATTGTGACTATTCAGTATATTACTAGGGAAGAGCTTAAAGGACTACTGTACTGTCCTTATTTTATTTAAACCTGTATGAAAACTTCATAGGAAATTCAAAGACACAGACAAACACCAGGACACACATAACTGAGTCAGTCTTCTTGCTAATCTGATAAAATAGATACTGGACTCTCTTGCTTATGGATATATTTATTTACTATCTTAAGTTCCTTCAACTTGAGCCAGAAGAACTATCTAGTAGAACAGGGGCTATTTAAGATCAAAACTGTAAATGTTACCAATTAATAGATTTAGAAAGCAATGTCCCACTTTGAGAACATCCAGCAGAGATGCCTTATTTATCATGCTAGAAAACAACTAACACCAATCAAAACAGTTGTATTAACCCCCTGTATTGAAGGTCCTGTCATGATAGGTTTTGCTTTTTTTTGTGTGAGTGGGGAGGTAGCATTTTTTTTTTTGTTTGTTTGTCAAATGCATTCCTCTTATATTTTCTTCTGGCTAAGGGTACAGTTAGTACCCCCGAAGCATTTTTCTCATCCTGAAAGCAGCTGATTTAGTTACCTCCTTCCCCCACAAGATCCCCATTCAGTTAAAAAATTTGAAACATTCTGGGTTACTTGGAACAACAAACTGCCACTATTAAACAACCAACCAAACCACATAAAACAGTGAAGTAATGGTGTTATCAGGTTTAAATAGCACATCTAGTCCGCTCACCACGCCCAAAAGTACACTTTCATAACTTATCTCTCCCCATCCTTTCCTCACTCACTTAAGCAAAACTGTGACCCACAACTCTTCTACTAATTTCTGCTGTAATTGTTACAGATGCTTTTTTTGAGTTGATTTTAGCTGATATTTTGTGAGAGGCAGAACACCCACAGATGTCAGATGTTGTTCTATCAGACTTACTGAGACAATCAGATAAATTTGGAACAGACAGTGAAAATGAGTCCAAGCATACATTTAGAACAAGGCTAGAAATAGTAAAAAACTATTATTTGCAATGTGAATGCAAACAACAGCAACATAATCACACCACCAGTCAGAAAGACAGCTAGTTCTCATTTCATCAGTCATGGTCTCAGCCTTTATAAATCTAATGTCTGTCTGTATGAAAAGCTGGACCTCGTTAGTATTGCAACACTGTGAGAGTCAGTGAAAATAGCCCCTGGTTTAGTGATCACCACTCAGAGCTCATGAGACCTGAAAAAAGCATTAGTCAGACATAACTTCCAGTGCTTGACTGTGCAGAGGCACTGATGAAGATACAGGTCACTTTTCATGGAATTCACTCTCAAATGTCATTTGCATTATTGAAGTGAAAAGCAACAGGAGTAAAGTTTTTTTTCTGATGTTTTCCTCTACACCTTAACCACAAATAATTTGAGACTTCATGTCAATTTGTCATACAGTGTAAAAGTAAAGATTTTTCTATTTTTTAAATTATTATTATTATTGTGTAACTAATCCTCTACTGACTGATGCTACACTACTGCAAGTATCATAACCATTTTAGGTATGTGGACTTTCTAAAAATTCATCATGGTAACATTAGTAGTACATGCCATTCTGACCAACATGAGCATCAAAAAAAACCAACAACAAAAGAGTGTATGCTTTAAGAGAAGAATAAAATTCACACATGCATTTACCCACAAAAGATAAACTAAACCCAAAACAAACAAAATACCAAAAGAGGAACATTAATTATATTATGACTAAATTGCTTTAACATCTGTGAGATATTATGATATCTTAAAGTACTTTATAAATTTATAGGTAGGAATTTAAATACAGGATAACATGGTCCTGCACATGCATTGGAATTGAGCATAAATGCTTTAAATTCTTATCTGTTCTATCCCGATATAGGCAGGCTAAAAGGAGTGGCCCAAACAAACAAAGATAATTCTAAACAGGAGGGGGAAAGAAGTGGGCAAGGACAATCCAACATAAAAGGAAGAGTGGACACTGCAAACATAAAAAGGAGATTAAAATGCCAAAGACATGGAGTACTGGAGATTTTTTTACATGACTATGAACCAGAAAAGACTGCAAGGTAGTGACTGCTGACAAGTTTACCTTTTCAGAGGGAAAACAGAAGGAGATATTCCATGACATATTTCTGGAAAACAATATTTAACATTTAATCATGAAAGGGAATTGACCTGAATCCCAAAGAAGGCTTCTTGGGGCTGTGGCTTTTAGACCTCTGTACATCTGTTCCCCAAATTGCAGGGTACTTGTTTTAAAACCTTCAGCAAACACTGAATGTTCAGACACCGGGTGTCACCCAAATGATGATCTGTAAACTGGTGTACTCTGGAGGTGGGAGTGAAAAGGGTGAACAGTCACATTAAGGAATCATCACTCAGAACAACTGGATTGCTAAACATCATGAAACAGTAGCATCAGACTTATGCCAGAGAAGTAAAAGATAAAAAGAATTGGCAGTTTAAAAAAGAACCAAAGAGAATATCTAAAAGTATTGGAAATTTCTCCTAAAATACCTTGCCTCTGATGATATATTTACTTTTTTTCTTTTTGCCTGTCTCTCTCACTTCTTTTTTTTCCCCAATAAGCCTTCAAATACCTTAATGTCATGGAGTTTGAGGGAAAATCCCCCACCACCTTGATTTTAATTTTTTTTTGCTCTTTTTAGTTAACGGTCCCAAAGTAGTCAAAACTGTTTTTGAAATTTCACCCTTTTATCAAAACTGCTTTCTTTCAGAAGAACCCTCCTGATACTTCTCCCTTGCATCTCTTGGCTTTTTAATTTTGTACTTTACTACACAGACAAGCAAGGAGAATGTGAATCACCTTGTTCAGCCTTCTTGTGAAAGAGCTTGTCATGATCTTTAACATGACACATTTTGTAACAATGCAAAAATGTGCTCTTTACCTTGCGAGGAAAAATATTTCTTTTTTTAACTGAAAATGTTTCAGCCATTCCTCTGCACAACATGTACCCTCACTACCAAGAATGGGAGGGAAGCACTAATAAAATGTGAGTTTAAAACAATAAAATAAATATAACTAAAACCAAGCCCTGGTCCTAGAAAACAAGAATTGCAATAATGTTGCTTCAAACATTAAAACTTTTAATAATATTGCATTGTACTCCTTTTGTTTTTGTAAAACAGAGACAATAAATCAGGTGAGGTTTTCTTTTCAGTACTCTGTGTATAATCCTTTGTTCTGCTTGGTAAGAACAATAAATTTTCATTATCTCATGACAATATATGGCATTTATAAAGTGATTTTTCGTTATATGTTCCCAAGTTGAAAGATGCTTCTTCAAGTCACCTATCTTATTAGTCATGGCTTTGCTCACACGGCTATAATATACAGGATTTCCAGATAAGCCACATCCTCGCTGGTACTACGAAGTTTACTAAAGCTAACAGATATGCAGAAATCCCAGATGAATATAAATTCTTCAGGTATCTTGGGACAACGTTTCTGGGTAGGAAAAAAAAAGAGAAAACACCTGAGACCCCCCTGTGAGATTAGCTCAGTTGGTTAGAGCATGATGCTATTAATACCTAGGTCAGGGATTCAATCCGCATACATTCAGTTAAGGTTGGACTCGATGATCACTGTGGGTCCCTTCCAACTGAGAGTATTCTATGATTCTGTGAATTGTATAACACAGGCTAAATACCAGGGGCCAGAGAAATGTGTTGGGAAGCCATTTGATTTCTGAGTGGTTTTTTTTGAGTCATGGATACTCAAAACCTCAAAAACTCTCAGCTGTTTTGAACTTCCTTCCTAAACCCCATCTCTTCTAAAAACAGATTCTTNAAGGTTCTGCCATTACTACATTGTGTTCCTTATGAATTTTGTATAAATAGGAATCATAAAAACTGACTGGACACTGCATTATTACCCATACATGGTGTCTTGCACTATATGCCAACACCTACAAAATTCTAAAGCTATGCCTCTTGTTATTTACCACAAACTTAGGTCAATAAATATTTATACAGACCTGAA
>VWZD01001860.1:78969-92604 GCA_013396695.1 Sakesphorus luctuosus
TTTAACTTAAGATGTAAGTGGTGCAAATTGATAACAGCCCACCTAAAATTTCAAGTTAATTTTAATAAGAAGGAAAAAGCAGAAAAGTAAGATGAGAGAAAAAGAAAGGACCCATAAGTTTAAAAAGCATTTTCATCTTGAGACCAATGAAAAGACCCACTTCAGGGATATTGACTTTACTCAGTATACTGTTCCGGCAACATAAAAATGACAACTCTGTATTNTAGAAGGACTAGACTGGCAGAAGATGGAATTGCTGGAAACTTTCTACTTTTGGAAGTGGAAAAAAAATGAAAGTGCCGTGTCAATCTAGATCACAGATAGCAGATACAGCAAAGTAAAGAAACATGGTTTAAAATAGGCCTGTGGCCAGGAGGAACCCCAATCATTCTCTTATCAAACTCATATCCCTGCTGATTCTATTGTAAATTGAAAAAACAATAAAATACAGCCCATCGTGCTCTATTTACAATTTTGGAATCTTACTGAAAGCTAAGTTTGGTTTTGGCGGTTTCTTTTTGTTTTGTTTTTTGGGGTTTTTTTNCCTACCCCCTCATCCCATAAATTCTGATATTTGGGTCATTTCAATCAATTTTGAAAGAAGGCAGCAGGAGGATACATGCTGTTGCAATCTATTTCATAATGGGATAGAGCAGGATTGGGTTTGTGTTTCCCAGGAGACATGTGATTCAAGTTCAATATTTTTCTATTCTCTTGACCTTTTAGTTAACCAGTCATAAAATGCACAGTTAATTAGACTATGTGTAATTCGAAGCTAGCTGCAGCATTCACTGCCACTAATCATGACACTACTTAAGGAACAACAGAAATTATTGAAAGTATGATAGCAACATTTAAAGAAGCTGAAAAATTTTGGAAAAGTAATGTTAGAGGATGAGGAGAGGTTTGTGAGAGCTGTTTGCCTCAGTAGACATAAATAGAGACAAAGTACCAAAACCTAGTTTAAAGAGAATACTGCCCAGGCTGATGGCACCAGTACAGTATCTAGAACAGCTTCTCTTTGCAGTTTTTTCCAGCTCACCTTAATATAGAAGAATTTATGACTTTGACAGAAAACAGGAGAAATATTGGTTTCCTCTAAAATCTACCCTAAATTTAGCTGATTCCGAATAAATATTGCCTACAAATTAGCTATCCTCCACCTCCAATTTTCTTCAGGCTTGACATTCTTTACCCACACCCAGTCACACAGGACTAGAAGTAAAGTTTTCATATGCTTGTCAAGAGAGGCAGTATGTTGTGAAGTTCCCATCTCATTTAATGATATTTCCTCCCATTTGTGCCACAATGTAATCAGGTTGTAATCCCGAACAAAATGCAGTCGCTACAACTTGTCCTTACAGGATGGATGCCTAGTAGAGCTGATTTCCATCAGACAAGTATGACAGAAAGAAATGCATTTTTGGATGAAAACTAAACGGATCTGAAGGTCTTCAGCAATAACCATAACACGCCTAATGTTGTATAAACAAAATTCGCTGCAACATACTCTTTGAAAACTGGAAACCTTACATACTTTTGTCTTCTTTCTTTTCCCCTGTACATGTGCCCCAGGTTACAAAGCTAATTCTACACTAATACGTTTAATGTGCTCAGGAGCATCCTCAGGCACTGAAGCTATCTTGACACTAAGTGGCTTTGTCTTTAAACTGTCTTACGCTTTAAGAGGAGGTGACTATTTCCAAAGTGCTTTTTGGAAGCAGCCCCTGTCAATGCACATCCTCAAATGGCATCTGAGAACCATCTGTAAGCCTGTGGATCAAAACAGAGGCAAGACTGCTCTAACAATTTATCAACATGACAATCAAGTTCCAGTGCCTGGAACATTTCAGTGTTTAATTTCCTCTTGTTTATGTGGCCTAAATTTTAAACAGCCTGGCTCAGGTCCACATTCTTCTACAAAGACAAGTTTTATTCCCAAGATGTTATGTTCAATAGTTTAAAAAATACCTTGATAAATACTTTAAACAAATAAACTTGATGATGGCAGAAGGATCACAAATCCATTTAGATAAAAATCAATATACAACAGAGAAATCTTTATGTCATTCTTTCATTTTCTTGTATTGCCTTAGACTTATGCTCTATAATTTCATGAAAATTAATTTCTTTAACTAGAGCCCTCCACTGTAGGCCTCATCCTACTGATGGTATTATGCTGTTTAACAGTTTTTATATGGCATCACAGGAAAAATAGCTGTCATGGCATGGGAGACAAGAGTGGTCTCCCATGCATCCCTGCACCATTTCACAATGAAAAACTACCACGTAGAACATCTATACTGTCAGCGGAAAGGATGGCAAATACATATATATTTTATATAATAATTATATGAAACAACAAAGCCCTTATATAGGAAAATATACAGTGGTCTTTGCAAACACAAATTTTTGAAATAGCTACACATAAAAGAGGCTGCAAGACATTACCTTCATTATAGAAGCTTATTGATAAATAAACACTTTTTTGTACTGAAGTTAGCAAGTAATTTGAAGACTAAACACTGTACTGACAAGTGCCAGTTTAACTTTTGCAATACAATAGAGAAGGTTTAGGAAATGAATAGTATAATTAGTAACTGTAATCTTATAGTTGGTTGGAGTGCTAGCCTTGGAAAGAGGTAACAAGGGTTTAAAATTGTGCCAGATTTCAACTAGACCTTTTGATAATTAAGAAACAAATTTATCATTCGGGGGNTCTCCACGGTGATTAGGAAAACAAAACAAAGTGAAAATTCTAATGATTCACTATTCCATGTAAAAATATTGCTCTGAAGGTTTTGGAAAGCTGACAGTTCAAATTATTTTTAATTATTATTATTAACAAAAAATCATTTTCTCCTAAGGTTCATTTTCCAAAGAGGAAAATGGTCAAGATCTAGATTAAAAAATTAATTGCAGCAATTTTATATTTTTCAGTAAAAACCTGGTTTATCAAAACCTTTCAAATTCTAAGTTATCAATATTATTAATATATCATCAATGAGTGCAAAATTGCTTAAAATAAAATACGCAACAAAAGTGCACAGTGATTACACATATACAACTTACATCTCTCAATACTAACACTAATAACATAGTGATATCATATACACAGTATTAAGATTTGCTGGGGCCATCTTATATCTACATCTTCTTGTATTGCTTAAATTTTAGGAAACATAATATAGATTTCCCTTTCTGTTATGTACAATGCAAGGCATAAACCAGATCAGAGGTTTGCTTGGCTTGTACCATTTATTTTGTTAGAGCAAGGCATGTTTTGCTGTACAGTTCTTTGCTATAAATCGTATTAACCATCAGGAATACATACTGAATCTGAGTGCTTCTACTTTCTTTGATGTAGAATAATATATGACATAAGAGCAAAACACAAAACATTTTGCATTATCAAAAACCCCCACCCTGAACCCCAAAGTTAAAGTTAGGTTTGAAAACCTGCAGATAGCATGATCCTATGCCTTCACATCTGTAAATGCAATGTCTTGGGTGATAAAGTTACGATCACATCTTAACATATAAACTCGTTCTTGGAGACCTCTGTTTAGATTGTATTTAGTGTCTACTTTTTGCTATCTAACAAATGGGAAAAAGAAAAAAATCAAACGTGAAGGTAAGAGGAGAAGTATAAAAGAATATATTATAGCTGATGTAGTATAAAATAATTTACATAGATATAGAATAAAGAATCACTAAAACATCATTTCAACATAACAATGCAGAGTACATTACAGAAGCAGACTTCTGGGCCACAAAACTCCACAAAAAATCAACTAAAAAACCCAACATGTTTGGAGTCATCAAATTTTAACCTTTTAAGGTATTAAAACATATATATTTTTCATATAGGCACTTTTTTTTACTGTGCTTTCATCTGACTCCCAAGCCAAAAAGCTAAAGTCTGAGACTGTTTTGAAAAATGGAACTATGTCAAAACATGCAGCCTATATGAAAACCTTGAGATTTGTATTTACCATAGTCTATTTTTTTCTTTCTATTAACGTGACCAGAGTCCACCATGGATTTCAGAAACATTCCTGTAGAAAACTATTGAAATTCTATACCCACAGTACATTTCCAATATAACAAATTTATGCCTTTATGGTTAAATCTGTCAACAAATGTGTTTGAGATAGTTTCTAGCAATTTTCAAGTAAGATGCCACTCTATGAACATTTTATACGCAACACCTGTATTCCATGAGATTTGGAGATGTATCTGCTTTCCTTATTGACAATAAAATAGTTATAACTACAGCTGGCAATTCATAGATTCTATTCTACCTATCATCTCATAAATAGAATCATCAACCAAGTTCTGATTGCAGATTCTGTTACCCCTAGCAGTATTGACAGATCCAACTGTAAAGGCAGCATTAGCCTCAGATCCTTGCTGAATTTGATAACTGAGAAAACAACCTGCAGATCTAAAATCTGAGTAAAAAATATTGTAACAAGATTATTCAGTTTTCCTCACATACTACTGAAGTAGAAAATCTTAATAGACAAAATTCTTGTTACTCCAAATACACACTGAGTTGAAGACAATCCCAAAGGTGACATAAAAAAATGAATAAAATTAAATTGGAACTCCTATTTACTAAATTAGACATTGTAGGTGTGATTTTTGTTACAAAATTTTACAGCAATTTTTACATACTAGCAAAGTAGAACAAGGTGTATAGAAGTGGAAGTAATGCAAATCCTTCAAAAATTATTATCGTTTCAGTGATCTCTTTGCTGTGAAACCTGTTTGACATCCGGTTAAGATTTCCTCCTCACAATAAGAAGCATAAATACTTCTACCCTGAGTATATTGTATCTACCAAGGACAACCTGACACATTGCCATTGATTTTGAAATGTCATATCAAAGAATCTTCTCCAGTGTAATATGAGATTTACAGATTCCACAGTTCTGCAACAAGAGTTATGCCATTAAACTAGCTGAAATATAGTAAGGCAGTCAATATTGAGAGTTTTTTATCATCTGTGAATGCCTTAAACATCTTAACGAGTTTGAGGCCAATGATTACAGTTATACCAACGGAAGTCATAAACATACATCTGCTCCTGAAACAGCATGGTCAAGAGAATCCCATATTAGTCTTACATGACTATACCCTTGAAATGCTTTATAAACCTAAGTTTAAAAATGCACTAGTGAGACATTCAGAGCCCTGACTGGTATTTCGCCGTTGTGCTGTACTAAGGAAGCTTCCCTGTCTGACCATCCAGGAGCCACTCTGGCAGTCTCTCTTGCACCACCTGAGCTGGGACTGAGGTCCCTTCAGAGCTACACCCCTTACACTCACACAATCAGACCAGGTTTCCTTATTGGCTCTACCCCAGGTTTCCCATAGCAGAGTCTCAGACATCCAGATCCTTCAAACAGTTTAATCTTGGTGCAATAACTAAATAATACAATAACAGCCCAAGCTGAAGCCTCTGAGGAGGCATCCCTGGGTAAACCCTGGGCTTCTACACCCTCATAGTCTAAGCACAGGAAAGTCTGGGGGTTGTCACCTCCTTACGTGTCTCAGTGTCTGATCACCTGGTTGGGCCACAGGTCCTAGTGCCCTTCGTTATACAAAAAGTTGGCAGTTCAGGTCTCACCACCCAGACCTCAACCTGCAGCTCCCACTGCAGCTGCATATGGAGCTACCTGCACCAAATGTATTCCTCAACAGCTGTGTTGTGTGTATGACAGACCAAGGTCTCTGCATATGCCCAAAGTAGAACAGTACTAATTCTGTAAGTACTTCCAATTAACCTTATGTTGCATAATGCATATGTTGCTATGCAAAATGAAACACAGGTGTTTGCTAAAATTTTTCTCCATTCTTTTGAGCCATAATTTCAAGAGTGCCTCAGAATCAGACATAACACAATGAAGTGACGGTATCTCTTTTTGCTCTAATTTACAAATCAGCCACTTTCAGAAGCATTCCAGCAGCTTAATGTTTGTTTATGCCTTTTGGGGGCTCAGCATGTAGACTTCTTGCTTTGTTTTCGAGTCAGAACTGTAGCTTCTTGTTGGCATTGTGAATCAAAGCATTCTCCTTACTCATTATTTATGTTTCTTTTGCTGTTCCTAATAAAAATATGGTCCTTCTCTGCAATAACAAATAGATCATAATCACTCTCTATCTACCCAATGTAATCTGAAATCAGCTTTTTCTCCCAGTTTGCAGGACCTAATTAATTTTTTGCTTTTGTACTTCAGTGAGGCAAGAACTACTGCTTATTTCAGAGAGCCCCTTTCCCAGACATACGAGATTCCTCTTTCCCCATAAATGTATAATTACTGAAAGAAACCCAGAACACACTAAGGAATCCTCTAAGATATCTAAAGCTGTATCAGGAAAATTAGTAATTTGTATGTAGTGTTTTGTGTATATCAACCAAAGGATTAAAATTCTTCCTGTACTCTTAGTCTTATTAGTATAATCTATTTTAGGATCAAAAGAGATGACTAAGGAATTGTCAGTCTTTCTTATCTCTACCTGTGTTTCAAAGTACATAGAGGAGCATGACTGACAATGAAATAGGCATTTCAAATATGCCTTGTTTGAAGCATTTACTGAAGGAGACATAACCACTCACCCAAAAGTATCACAACCACGAGGTTAAAGAAAAACAGTCTTATAGCAGCTACGAGATATTCAGAACCTGCTTTTCTTCCACAGCAGAGTGGGACTACACTGTTTTATTCATCTTCAAATGATAAAAAACAATAATTAAAAAACAATAATTAAAAAATTAACAACTCTTTCCAGTAAGTCACCCCCACATTCTCTCTTCACTGTTCCCCGAGGGCTTCAAAAGCCTTCTGATGAGAACCTGTGTCCAAGGTGATATGCTAATAAATCAGCTCAGAAGAAATACTTTTTATCCCCTCCTAAAAAGTGTTACCAAAAATGTTTATGTAGCTGTTCTCATATTGTTCATGCCAGTTAAGTATGCAATGATACAAAACTGGGAGAAGCTGCTGACTCCCTGAAAGACAGCAAGGCCCTGCAGAGAGACCTTCACATATTGGAGGGCTGGGCAATCACTAACTGTAGGAAGTTCAACAAGCAAGTGCCAGATTCTGCACATGGAACAGGGTAACCCTGGATGTATATAGAGACTGGGGAATTACATGCTGGAAAGCAGTGCCATGGAAAGGGACCTGGGAGTCCTGGTCGATGACAAGTTGAATCTAAGTCAGCAGTGCCCGGGCGGCCAGGAGGGCCAACCGTGTTCTGGGGGGCATCAGGCAAAGCATAACCAGCTGGTCGATGGAGGGGATTGTCCCACTCTGCTCTGCACTGGAATGGCCTCACCTTGAATATTGTGTGCAATTTTGGGCACCAGAATGTAAGAAAGAAATTAAGCTGTTAGAGAGTGTCCAAAAGAGGGCTACAAATGTGGTGAAGGGCCTTGAGGGGAAGCCGTATGAGAAGCAGCTGAGGACACTTGGTCTGTCAAGCCTGGAGAAGAGGAGGCTGAGGGAAGACCTCATTGCAGTTACAACTTCCTCACAAGGGGAAGAAAAGGCATAGGCACTGATTTCTGTGGTGACTAGTGACAGGACCTGAGAGGATGGCCTGAAGATGTGTCAGGGGAGGTTCAGGTTGTATGTTAGGAAAAACTTCTTCCCCTGAAGGGTGGTTGGGCACCTGAACAGGCTCCTCAGGGAAGTGGTCACATCACCAAACCTGACAGAGTTCAAGCAGCACAGGGATGATCCTCTCATGCACATGGTGTGACTCTTGGGGATGGTCATCGGCAGGGGTAAGGGTTGGACTCAATAATTCTTGTGGGTCCCTTCCCTCTCAGCATATTCTGTGATTCTGCAAGACCCAAGATATTATTCCAAGGCACAGTATAATCACTAAATACATTTACAGTAAAGTAGAAAAAATCTGTATAACTGACAAGTTTCACTGGCAGATGGGTATGCTACCATGCAGGAAGGTACAAGTTTCAAGAAATTTGCAGTTTGTCATATAATTGTACATATGCCTGAGCCTAAGCTTAGACTAGCCTAACATTCAGTGTTTATATTTTCAGCCTCAACCAAAGAATATCACTGAGGCTGGAAGAGTGGTTCAAAACACAGCTGGACAGACAGATGAAGCACAGTCCCTAAAACAGAACAAAGCTGCCATTGGTTCAATAATAGTTGAGCTACAAATCACTGGATGTTGTGAGAGTACTTTATTGTAATATCATTATAGGCTTATTTTGATCCTGCACATTCCCTAGGCATCTGTTATTAGCCAAAGGATACAGGCTAGATGATGATTTGTCTGACTTGGAACTGTAGATCTTATGGTTCCTATTTTATGAGATTTGCCTCCTGGAAGCAGAAAATTCACATAACTTTCCTTGCTTTCAGAATTTAAAGCATTCACAGCACATGTTCACTGTTCAACTGTTCTTTTGATTTCATAAGTATTAACAGCAAACTTAAGAGAATGTTTTCTCATAAGATTGGAAGTGCTATCTAATGTCCAGGCCATAGACGTGGCAATGTTAAGAAGGTGGGAAAATTATTCAGTGTTAGAGTTGCTTTCTGTTTTTGCTTTAGATTTTGCATAGAGAACCTAACATTGGTTATAACTATAGGTAAGAAAAGCATTCCTTATTCTGTTTCACATAAATTATTTAGCAAGAAGCAGCCTAAGAATTCAAATGCCAGTACCTTAGAAAAACAAAGCTGCATATTTGACATGCTCTAGCTAGATGTTTAAAGCTACAGAGAATGATATAATCAACTCCTAGGAGCAACTAGAAGAATGCACAGAAGGAATCACTGAGGTTGCTTCAGAAATGGCAGAAAACCATGGGCAATAGTGTGTTCCATATACTGGAATCAAAGATATATGGGGCAGGGTGGGGGGCAGGGAGAGAAAAAACTGAATACCAAATGGAATATCCAAGACTAGAAATTTGATGTCATAAACATATAATAAAATATTATAGCAAGTGTTCTACAGTCAATGCAGGAAAGCTCCAGGAGATTATTGAATATTGGTATTGTGGTAAATGCAGTCAGGAAAATGGTTGGACTTTATGATCTCAAAGGTCTTTTTAGCCTAAGTGAATCTGTGTTTCTCTGAAAAATTATTAAACAACAAATAGAGAAGAATCACCACTTTCCTGCATTTCCAGAAGTCATCCGTGATACTTGACAGAACCAAGACCTCTCCTCCAGAATGTTCAAGAAAAACAAACAAAGCCCCCAAACATGTTCATTTCCCATTCTAATACTGAAGTTGTATTTCACAATTTTTCATCATGTCCTTTCAGAATATATTTTTTGAGGACAGAAATCTTTTTTCCATCTTTTCTTGCCATACAAAGCTACTTAAGCACATTTCACTGAAATTGACAAAAATCCTGTAGGGAAGAAAATGACATTTTCTGTCAGTTCTTGAACACTGCAAAAGGTAAATATCGTTAGTGAGACTGTGGAGGGAAACGCTGCATGAGGTGGAATTATCTTTCAGAAAAATAAAACTGAATGTCACATTTATTAATGCAATTATGTTGCCTGAAGAAGAAATGCTCTAAATTGCTGAAAAATTTCAAGAAGTGTTTACTTATGCTCTGTTTTACTAAAGCATTAAATTCTGCCCCAGTTTCAGTTAGTTCAGACACATATCATATAACAATCTCACAATGTTCCCAGCACTAAAGCCTTGGTCACAGGTTTTTGATTGTTTCACCTGACATTTTGAATAAACTTTCTACTAAAGTGTTTTAAAAAAGAGGATATGCAGAGGTTGATGTGATGGGAAATGTCAGTTATATAAAAACTGACAGCATGTGGTTGCTCTTGACCTATAGCAGGGGCTCTGCATGGGTTTGCTTGGTGGGATAAAAGCCAACTGCTACATTACACTTTTTAGACAAATGCAAATGTACTTGAGTAGAGATGATCAAAAGGAAGCAGCAGTTAGAAAGTAAGCATTTACACCAAAACCATACTGTAACATTACGTTACTGAAGAGGCTTGCATGGGAACTTGTGTTAGAAACACCACAGGAATAAGTTTAAAGCAGAACATGACAGGAGTGAACTCAGAGGAAACAGACCCAGGCAGCTGTGTGCTGTATTCTGATCTCAGCTAAACCAAGTTAAATACAGAGTAATAGCCATGTTGACTAATTTTTCTCTAGGTTCCCACAAAATGATCACATCTTAGTCACTCTGCACTGGACTTACAGAGTTGATTCTTGTGCCACACTCATGTATAGAGCAATGTGTATGGAGCCTATTTTTACTTCATAATCCTGCACATTTGTCATGGTTTAACCCAAACCAGCAACTAAGTAACATGCAGCTTCTCACTCACTTGACTGCCTACCCTGTCCCAGTGGGATGTGGAGGAGAATCAGAAAGAAAACCTCAAGGGAAGGGATAAGAACAATTACATATAACTAGGGATTATGTTGATAATAATAATGAGAAGGGGAAAAAAAAGTAAATAAAACCCAAGACGGACAAGTGATGCACAATAAAATTGCTGAACACTGCCTGGCTGATGCCCAGCCTATCCCCAAGGAGTGGTCATCTCCTTGTGGCTACTTTCCCCCCAGCTCATGTACTGAACATAACATTCTGTGGTATGGAATATCCCTTTGGCTGGTTCAGGTCAGCTGTCCTGGCCACACACCCTCCCAGCTTCTTGTGCACCTGATCTCTGGCAGAGCAGGAGAAACTGAACAGTCTTTTACACACACTAAGCACTACTTAGCAACAATCAGTGTGTATTATCTATGATATCCCCAGACTGAATAAAAAAAAAACAAACCACAAAAATCACTGTACCAGGTACTAAGAAGAAAATTAACCCTATCCCGGCTGACATCAGGACATATTCAAGGCATATTCAAGGCATAAAGTCTGCTCTGCTCTCCAGACCTGTTATTTGTGAGATCTGGGATTTTCATAGGAATAAGAGGGATAAATATCATTACAATATTGTTTTCTTAAAAAATCTTGAACTGGTGTAATACAGCCCTGCATACCTAAAATACTTCTATAGCAATAAAATAATAATTAATGCAAATTTTTAATGGAATCAGAGAAAAAAATCTCCAGATTTACTATGGAGCATTCTTTTAATTTATTTACTCTTTAGATTCACTTGCTATGAGGTTAACATAAAGGTATATTTTCTGGTTTGGATGTTGTGCTTTCACATTATTTATTTTTATTCTGTCCTTGACTTTTTGGTGTGTTTTTTCCCTAGTAACTTTTTTGAGAAGTCACAAGGAAACAGAGCTTGATCAGACAATTCCCTAATCCCTCTCTCTTATGCTGTAAGAGTCATTGGAAATTATTTTGTGTGCGACATAGCCCTAGTTAACCTTTACATGTCGGGGTTTAGGCATTATTTACTGATCTATACAGTTCTATCTGTATAGACCATTTAACACTAACATTGAAAAGAAGATATACTACTCACTTTTTTCAGTAAATTTAGCATAAATCTATAACAATGATATTCCTAAAACACTAGAATGGAATAGAGATCGGGGAGCAGAGCATTTATGCTGAATAAAATTATCCATACAAGATTCATGTGGCTCTCAAATGTTATTACTCCTTTTTCCAAAAACAGTACAGACTACTCAGTATCTATAAATTATCGGGGGCGAAGTACATCAGTTCATTTCTTGCTCACAATCAAACATAATAGCAGTTTTCCTTGGATTTTTTTATCAAAGAAACAACTGTGGCCAGTGTGAATGGATGACAGCATTCAGTGAAATGTTACTGCTGAAGGCATTTAGTAACTTTCTCCTTTTGTCTATATTTTATTTTGATACAGGAAGCAAATATAAAGGGATTTCATATTTAAAGAAATAGAAAGACAACCTTCAGATACGCTGAGTCAGAAGGTCTCTAACAAAACCTAGTGGAATTAATTTGTGCTTTCAATTTCACCAGAATGCAATGTAAACAACCATAGGAACCACACAGCCAACTTTTAAATTAAATCTTACAATGAATAATTTATATTTTCAAACAAGGATTAGAAGTTTCATTCAATTGCAGAGTTTCAGGGGTGCCTTTAATAATTTACATGCTTTCCAAAGGTGAATAAAATGACCTTCTGAACAAATAATCAAAACAATCCAAATATTTTCATTGTTAAAGCCCCACTGTGATTGACAAAAGAAAGGGCCACTGTTGTAAAGTTGAATGCGTATGCTGTGGGAGATAGGCAGAGGAGCTAAACAATCCTCAAAGTAGAAGTGTCTGCATGCAATTTTTACACTCACCAAAGGGAACATGGAAAAATAAAACACATTATCAGCAGCAAAAACTGCAAATAATTTTTGCTCTTTACTGAAAGCTTTGGAATTCTACTTTATAATTTTTTGTTGTGTGTTCGGGAGACTACATTGTTCCCTAACAGCAACTCAAAAAGAGCTCCAGGTCAAATGTTTCCAGTATTACCATGGCTGTCTCTGACCTTGCAGAAAGATGTCAAATATAAAAGATAAACAGTCTGCAAAGCACTATCATCTGGTTACAAGGAACACACATGCTGACTTTAGGTGACCGATTTAAACTATAGCTGCCTCACTAGAGTTTTTGTAGGTAAACTGTCTGCCTTTGCTGTAATTCACACCTTCTACCCTTTCCAGACCTATTAGATATTCTTCCACTATCTTTACCCTCAACATGTGTATCCATCAAGAAAGGGCAAGGAATACCGTGCTTGATGAAACAGAGTCCACTGCTCTGGAGAACTAGGGCAATCATAGTGTGAGTGATCTATATCTTAAACACTCAGATAGCATTAAGGTAAAATTTAATACAATACAAACGTTCTGTGCGGCAGACATAGTTCATAAATTAATTACACATTCTGCATTGATTTTCACTTCCACATGAAGAAATAGTGTCAAAAATGGCAGTTTTCTTCAAACAGAATAACACAATCATTAAACCATTTGCAAGGAAATATCCTGGACCAGATAATTGTTTGCAATTTTGATAACCAGTATGGCAGAACAGTCAACATTCTTAATTTCTACCTACTGTAAGACTGATACTAGTTAGATCTCACATATATAATCTGAAGCAATATATAAATGAAAGATATATTTTCAATCAAACAACATAGTTTATCACAGACCCATTGTAACAGAAAAAAAATAAATGCAGGAAAAAAATTAAGAAATCAGAAGGTGGTAAAGATCAAAGTGAATCAAGACCAAATGCAGCCATCTAAATAGGATTGAGTATTGGTGTACACTGAGGAATTTTGTTTCCACTCATATTTATAAAAGTCTAAAAAGTCTTAAAATAAAGAAAAGTAAAACTTAATTCTCATACCCCCACAGTTTGCTTTGCCTCAACCTTAAAATGAAGAACCAGCATAATGAGAACTGATGAAGAAGTTTGTGTGATCAGGGGAAAGAAATCCCCTGTATACACATAAAGTAACACAGGCAAACCAGGAAACTCCAGACACCTCCACATCAAGGTGTTCAATAATGATTGATAGGCAGAGGAGTTTTACCACTTTGTAATGGTCATTTTCCTTGCCTTGATTTCACTTTTCCCAGTCTTTTGTATGGGTCCTTTAAAATTTCCACCTGAGG
>VWZD01001860.1:93973-111963 GCA_013396695.1 Sakesphorus luctuosus
ATGAAGGTTATCACACATAAATCCTTATGCCACAAGGACAGAAAAGGCATTTATTCTGGAACTGGACAAGTTCCAAGCATGCATATCTGAGAATTTGCAACAGGGAAAATAGCAGCACGGAACATTTCTCTATTTGTGAAGCACCATCAACAAAGCAGGAAACAAGTGGTAATCAAGTGCTCATGAGTCTCAAATTTACCAAGGAACTGGATACTAGTGACCTCCCATTGCTGAACCCAACCTCTTCTTTTCTTGCTTCATTTCCCTTGCTTAATTTATTTTCAGGAGATTAATGAAAATTAAGGCAAATATTGCCATAAGATGCATGAATGTATCAGGACATAATAGAGTACATGAAATTACAGAAGAGTAAACAAAGGAAAGTACTCAGAGCAGATACTGCTTTGCAATGCCAAGATGGCATTCAGATTTTTCCATAAAATATTTATCAAATGAATTTGGGGTTTTTGACTTTGTTAAATGTCAAATTCCCCAAAGCCTGTTCTGCTACTGATTCAATTATTCATAATTGTAATAATTATTCAAGACAGTTTAGTAAAAATTATAGAATTTGGCCCTTGTTTTTTAGCACTAAATGCAATTTTTATCACCAGCTAATTTAGATGAGAACAATTTGCAAACAAATATATGATACATATCATCAAGTATTCAACAGTCAAACGCATGCAATGATCCTACTTAAGGTCTGCCATCATTGCTGCTCCACTGCACAAAATACTTTGCCAGTCTCCAAAGAACATGACAAACACCTGGTTGTTCATCTTCCCTATTACAATGAGAATGACTAATGGAAATATCCCAGGCTCTCATGAAATAAAAAAGGTGGAACTCATTCTCCTTTGAGATACAGATTCAAAGACAGAGACAAGAAAGAAGATTGCTGAAGGACTACTATTTTCTTCACATTGTCATGTAACCAACAGAAATGGTTACTCTTAATTCACTGACAGGAACCACCAGATCTCAATCCACCGGACATATGTATGACCATCATTTTAGTGCATTATACTCCTTATAAATGAAACCCAATAAAATAGATAAAAACGTACTTTCAAAGTTGTTGCCAAGCAGTGCATCTTAAATGGCAATCATACCATGCATTGGCATGGCTTGCTCATGCAGAAGGTGACTAGGAAAAATTCATATGGAGCATTGCTTTACTCTTACTGCTTCACTCAGGTGAAATGAAAGAGCAATGTTCTCTGTAAATTTTAATTTATCACAAGCTGTCTGGAATCTTTAATCTCATGTTAACCTAGATCTTTCCTCATCTTACATTAACCTCATCAGCCTTTATCAGCATTTCAAATATTTTAACTTTCAGAAATGCTGAGACAAGGTTTTGGATAACAATCTTCCAATAAATTGTTTCAAGTCTCACATGTTATCAAGTGTTCCTGCTGAGGAAAAATATTAAGACCACTGTACTTGCTTACAACATTTTCCCAAGACCCCAGAAGTTCCAACACCACTTGAAGCAAAATGCACTCTGTATTTTCCACTCACTAAATCTTATGATCCCTTTTGATCTCTGGGGAAGGACAAGTCACCAATTTCAGGCCATTTATCTGAAAATAAAACTGTATGTTTCTGACTTGCTTATTATCTCTACTTTTTCTCCCTCAAGTCAATAACTCTGAAAGTATTTATTTCTCTTGACAGTTCCTTTTGGAAAGGCATTTGATAACAACATGCATCTGAAATCCTCTAGAGAAAAGCTAATGTAATGAGTAAAATTCATAGATCAAGGAAGGAAACATATGCAGCAGCTCTGTTGTACAGTGGTTGCTGTAGAGATCAACTCTGATATTAAACTGCCGTAATGGAAATGTAACTCAATGAAGCTACACATGATTTAAGCTAGAGCATAAGAGAGTCCCAAAGGGGAAAAAAAGACATAGTTCCAGTTAGTTAAAAAATACAGTCTCTCTGTGGAAAACTGCCTTTTTTGTTGTTATGGGGTTTTTTGTTGCATCTAATCACGAACATCTAACCCAGAACTCTGCTTTCTTACACCAAAGGTTACTATTAATGCTAGCTTTTGGGCAGAACTTGTGTTTCTGACTGTGGACTGATTCTTTGTTACTCTGCAAAATTCTATGATTTCAAGCCTGCACCGTTTAGGCAATACAAATTTGCTTCTTTATCTGACATTTTGAAACTCACTTGAGTTTACCTGAATAAAGCTTAAGAACAGAGTTTAGGATTGTACTTACTGAATGGGCTCTCTATTTTTTTTTTAAAAATGAAAGCATGAAAAAGTGCAGTGCAAACATGACTATGAAAAATGTTCTCTTCACATATTTTAAAAGTAAATGTAAGTAAAGGAAGCAATCGCAATGACAGAATCCAGACAAATCCTATGTTTAATATAGGTATATTTGTACAGTTGTTTATGAGTTCTATAATAATGCCACACAGTCCTGTGTGCCAAAATTTGACTCTTTACCAGAGGTAAAATGTCACCGATACTTACTCCCTGGATATCACAACTATAATGAGAACAGATGAATGGGGTCACAAAGCTCTCCTGGACAAAAACTGCCTAGGCAGAGTTCTAAGCCCTGACATATTAAACACTGATGAACAAACCATATACTGCACTTCTTAAAACTTGCGTTTTCTGGAGACAAAAGTACTTTTGTTAGGCTCCTAACAGTATCTTCACAGCAATGTACTGATTTTTTTCAAACTGTTCCAGTTAATTACTTTACAAATTAAATCAGAGTTTTGAAACTGACTGCACGATATCAATAAACTTGGAAAAACTGTAGAAATGAGAACAAATATGTGAACTCTTCAGTTTACCTATCAAGGCAGACCCGATACATAAACTATTCCTTTAGTTCTGCCATAATATGTATTTATAGACTTACAGTAAAAAAAAAGAGCACAGTACTATTTAAGATCCTTCTACTTTGGAGGTATTGCTGAGGTTAAATTGGTATAAGCCCTACTTCAAAACTTCTTCCATGACCAACATAAAAAAGATGTGTCATTGTCATTAAAAGGCCTCTTTCTGAAGGGAATAACTGTATGAGGATTACAAGGTGAAGTGTTGAGTCCTGCACTTGAGTCACAGCAACCCCATGTAATGCATCTTAAGGCAGAGTGGCTGGAAAGCTGCCTAGAGGAAAAGGACTTGGGAATGATAGTTGAAAATCAGCTGGGTATGAGTCAGCAGTGTGTCCAGATTGCCAAGAAAACCAATGACATCCTGGTGTGTTTTAGAAATAGTGTGGTGACCAGAACAGTGATCGTACCCCTGTACTCAACACTAGTTAGATCACACCTTGAATCCTGTGTTCAGTTTTGGAGCCTTTCACTACAAAAAAGATACTGAGGTGCTGGAGCATGTTGACAGATGGGAAATGAAGCTGGTGAAGGGTCTGGAGTACAAGTCTGATGAGGAGCATGTGAAGGAGCTGGGGATGTTTAGCTTGGGGAAAAGGAGGTTGAGAAGAGACCTTATCACTCTCTACAACCCCCTGAAAGGAGGTTGTAGCAAGGTGGAGGTTCATCTCTTTTCCCAAGTAACAAGACAAGAGAAAATGGTCTCTAATTGCATTAGGAAAGGTTTAAATATTAGGAATTGGACAGGACTGGATAGTTCAAGGATTGCCAAGCATTGGAACTGACTGCTTATGGAAATGGTTGAGTCACCATTCCCTAAAAGGTGTGTGGATGCGGTGCTTGAGACACGGTTTAGTAGGGAACATGGTGGTACTGGGTTAACAACTGGACTCACTCCTGGAGGTCTCTCCCAACCTAACCTGATTCTATGACTCTGTGGTTCTATCTGGCTTCCACAGTCTTTGGCAACGTAGCCCTAGCCTAGCTTGCAAAAGGATATCCATGGATGTGATAATGCAACAGCTAGCTGGAAATAGTTTCAATTTTATTTTATGGGAGCAAGACATGGAACTTTTGAAATATAGTGTTTTCCTGTAAATTACTGCAAAAAGCTTCAAAGATATTCTACACAATGGTGAATGCCAAAGACCCAGTTTCAGCAGTATCTCTATAGTAACATGCCTTCACTTAGGTGCAATAGGCAAAAACAGCTCTGTGGCATGGAATATTCTTCTCTTGAATTGTCAAACTTTTATTGCCAGGGTTGACATGAGACAGATATTAACCACAGTTATGTTGTGAATAACTGATTATGTTTTCATCAATGTTCTTTTAAGAAAATATAGCCATTTTTTAAAAACAGTCAAATTCAGCTGAGCTTTCCCCTCAAGCTGTGAAAAATGTTTCTTAAAAGCATTCCTTCTCTGTGAAGAGCAGTAGAGCAACACTACATAGTTGATTCTTTTTAAAATAACCAAATACTACTATATTATACTAAAAGAATTTTTATTTTAATTCCAGGACTTGTATAAATTTGCTTAGCTGTTACACTGATAACAGTATTGTGAAATGTTTATGTTCTAGAATTTAAACACTACAAGTCTAGGGAGCTGAAAGTTTCTTGTCATAAATGGGTTGCACAGATGGATTTGAACAGAAGTGGAGACCGTAAATATTTTACCAGATTTGGTTTAGTGTTGTCTCTCTTTCCATTCCTAAGTGTGCTGTGGGAAAAAGAGGCTACAGCAGCCCAAGAGTGGTACAGTCTCCAGACTACTCATTCCTTAGAAAACATCCTAATGGAAGGACAGAATTCATTGCGTTAATAACTTCTATCTATCCTCCAACACACCATCAGAGTGATGTCTGTTGCATATCTAGGTCCCTGAGAATAAAACTGTTGATGCACATAAATGATAACATTTACAGGGATGAAAATGCTAAACACAGAGTTCACAAAGGAATCACGATTTTCTTCTAAATTCCATGCAAATAAAAATCTCACTTTTTTTTTTCAGAGTGGAGCATTAGCAGAGCCCCACTAGAAGGGGATTCAACCTTCACAACTTAATACAGCAACCTAGTAAGGTAACTAACTGAAGAGCTGGAGAATGGATATGATATTGTCTCTGTCTGCTATATTTGTGGGATAATACTGAAAGACAATACAAAACTGCAGTCAACATTTTTTTAAGAGGAGGTGAAAAACATTATTATTCAGAAAATATTTAAATTACTACACAAACCAGTTTTTTAGCTAAGTGTGCTCTACCTCTCAGGTAGATTTAGGAAGAGATAAGTTTACATTTAGTTACAGAATCTATGGCGCTTCACAAGGAAAAAACCAACCTAACAACAACAGCAGAGGAGCATAAGTTCTTTCAAGTAAGTATAGGAAACAGGAAACAATGGCTGGATGTTAAATTGGAAAAAAATTAGATGAAAATGATATGGACCCGTGTTATGGAAAGTTCAGACTGGATGTAGGGAAAGGACCTTCCCTGAGAAGATGGTTGGTCACCAGAATAGGATCCCCAGGGAAATGGTCATGGCACTAAGCCTATCAGAGTTCAAGGATGACGCTTTTAGTCCTACAATTTTTTAGGTAGTCCTGTGAGAGGAGGGAGTTGGACTTGATAATCCTTAGGGTCCCTTCCAATTCAAGATATTGATAATTCTTTGAAATTAAACAAGTAATTTTTATAAGACTGATTAGATTCTGGAATAAGATACTTATGACAGTGATTTAATCAGTCTTCTATATGTCCTCTCATTTCAACCAGAAAAATCTGTAGAGATGTTCTGAACCACATACAATTAGTCAACAAAAAATGTCATCATGAAGACAGCAATATACAGCGATTCTGACAGCTTTAAAGGTCTGTATTTTTAAAAGATGTTTGACTCATAATAATGTAATTTTTATATACTCATGGCTCAAATACTGCACAATTTTTTAAATTTTCCCTCTCGGGCTTATAGATGAAATCACTCTTCTCAATTTTTATTACTTTCTCTATCTCAGCACAATCTGCAGAAAATTCATCACTTGTATTCTGCCCTGTCTTGGTTTTGAAATAGCTTGAAATACAAGACAAGATAGAGAGTATTTTATGATACTCTTTTAAAGGAAATTAATTCTTTCAACCTACATTCTCAGCAACAAAGTTAGTGGGTATCAATTTGATATGATTGCTATCGGTTACACAAAAGAACACACAAATGAAATCAGATAACATAGCCAAAATATAAATAAATACCACACAAATAAGATGAATAACATGTTCAGTTTCTCAGCAGCTCTGAATATATGGAAAAGCGGTAACCTTTAACCTCTGCCATCAAGGGAGAAGTCTATTTTATAAATCACTGAAACTAGAGATGAACCTGTCTGGTTTAAGTTAACACATTTCTCAAAAATGTTCATTTCTTTCAAAACATGGGGGAGAAGGTTCCAACCCTCATTCTTTCTCTGTTGCTCAGGGGTTAAAATACTTAGTGGGGTTTCATTCCCACCTCCTCTTACTGACTGCCAAAGTTCCCTGCTACTGGAAGCTTCCCTAACTAGACCACCCACTAATAGACAGTAACACGTTCAGTCCTTTCTACTGAAGTTATTCAAGTCTCTGCTGAAAATCTTAGGATTATCTGAATCAGAGTAAGTACAGAAGACTACAAAAATCTGCCCACCCCCAATAGGTCCAAGAATTACATTACATTAATGTTATGATTCTTCAATATCATGATATAAGACATTAAGACAACTCCCATTTGGAGGAAGAAAAAGGCCTAAAAGAGGAATACTAGTTGTTAAAAAGGATACTAATTTCTTTATTGTATATGTTCTTACCACTCTTTTCCATCTTAATTACAGTGGCAAGTAAAGGAACCGCTTGCCAGAAGGTTTTCAATTTGGCATTAATACAGTACTTACAGTCTATTCCTATCTGTAGAATCACTTTATCCACAACACTAGTATGCATAACACAGACTTAAGACTAATGTACACTATTATTGTTTTAAAATTGATTATTCTAAAAGAATTAGATAAACTTGGCTTTTTGCAGTTTTCCCCAGGTATAAATGTGACATTGATTTCAACTTGAAAAAACTATTTTTCATTCATTAAAATTATGTGAGTTCTAAAAATACATTTCTGAAGATATAAATCTTCCCTCCACCTCACATTTGAATAGCAATATGTACTGATTTGCATTTTTGCTTTAGAGGAATTTTTAGAGCGCCAGGTACTTATAATTCTTTTACACAAAAACTGTATTTTTTTCACCACTGCTGTTCTCCTTATAAAGCTCTTTATTTTTCCTACTTATTTTTCTCAAGAAAACATCAATCGTTTCTTCAGAATTCCCATTTCTTAAAAAGAGAATACATATTTTGCAAAAAAATGGCTCCCTTGGTGCTGATGTTCTTGCTAATGTTTTTGACTCAGACTGGTTAAATTTCATCCTTCACTCTCCATTACAGCTTTTTAAAAATTTGCCTTTCTTTAAAAAAAACCGCAACAAACCCACACATAAGTATTGTCGAAGTATTATGGTAAGTCTGAAAATTACCTTGAAAATTATAGAGTAAATGACTGCAAGTGAATTGCCATACTTTAACAAACTATGGTCATAGGACACCTGCAACAAAAAAATGTAATAGAGAGATTATATAATTGTACATATTTTCCATATAGTCATGACATATGTGCCTTTTTGTCCCGCTATTATATAAGTATGCCAGTTTCTGTTTTATAAAATATATGTGCCTATGTATGACCAGGTTTCATGAACGAAGATTTGGGAAGGGCTCTCCCCACGTGGGTGTGCCCTTCCAACCTGCACAGTGAATTTTTTTAGGTGAGGCACAGCGTGCGTGGAACTGGCCCCACCCTTTAACTCCTAAGGTTCATCTGCCATGGCCGAGCGAGCTTGGACAGTGACAGTGAAGTCCTCAGGACTAGAACCTACAGCCCCTGGTATTGCCAGGAGGTCTCCCATCCAAGTACTAACCGGGCCTGACCCTGCTCAGCTTCCAAGGTCTGGCCTATATGTCATATGTAAACCCTACGTGAGACATACTTCTTCCACATGTATAGTAGGTAAAGAGGGTACTTGAAAGTTAGCAGAATTATATCAGAGATTAATTCAAGCTATACTTTGAGTAGCTATTCATTTTAACCTGACTACCAAAAAAGAAGATACAGTTGCTGATCTGGGCAGAAATTAAAAGCTAAGGACGGTAGAAGTAATTGAAAATGTTGTCACTGAAATGGCTGTTCAACATTCACAATGGCAAAATATTTAGGAGACTTCACTGGAACTTAACCAAAATGTAAGACATCGTGCATTTCCCTTTCTCAAGTGTAACTTTACCCTAACCCCCCTTATTTGATATCTAACACTTGCTATTTTTCAGTATATACGTATGTTTGCAGAAAAGACAGATGCAAAAATTTATTTTCTAAAAGAATCAATCAGGGATTAGCCGGTTGATGGAAAAAAAAGTCATGTAAATTATCTCCAAGGTCAATAAAATGCAGAAGTTAAATATCTACCTAGAGTAGCCACAGCTGATCCCAACGAGCTCTGCATTTTCACGTACATTTGTTCAAAGACTTCATAATTTCTTTTTCCAAAGGAAAATCAATTCATATTCCCAAGGGATAATAGACTACCAACTGAATAACATCTGCAATGAATTTCACACCAGATGTCAGCCTGCATACAATGGAACAAAACAGCATCTACTATATTCATTATGTCTGCTTAGTCACTCAATCTTTTCATTGAGTGACCAACATGGATACATTTGCACAGATTATTTTTACACACATCAGATAAATTTTTTTGCAAACTCTGAAGATGATCAATGTCTAATATTTAATTACCAACACATTCTTCATCTATCAGTGCTGCTTATTGGAATTACAGTCCAGGCAAATCCCAGTTTAGAACTAGTCCAAAACTAGTCACAACTATGTCACAGCTGATTATCCCTCTAGGAAAGGAAACACCATTGTACATAAAGTATGTATTCTAAAGCACTTGGCTTTGATGTCCCATGTCATTTTCCAGTTTCTTTTCTAAGTTTCAGAGAGTTCTTTTCACCTTTAAATCTCTTACCCATTTTTCATACATCTTTTACCATTTTTACTATTATTTAATAAATATAAAGAAATATATCTATCAACCTAGTTTGAAAATCACACAGTTCTTCACTGACTACATGAATTTATTGAATGAAAGTACATCATGGCAGCATTTGAAAACATGGAAGTATTACTTAAATAAAAAGCACCAGCAAGGAGGCAGTCAACATGATAGAAAACTGACCAGGGTGAAGCAAAGGAATAAAAATGATAGAAGGGATGAAGTAATGCACAAAAATTAGAGCACACTGATGTGAAATTGCCAGGTTCTGGAAGTTTTGTGTGTGCTGGAGGGGAAGAGGGAGAGGAGAAAACCAATAAAGGGCACAGTATATATTTTATATTTTTTAGATAACTCCTTATGTTATTTATTCACTTTTTATGTTTTTCAGTTGCATTATTTTAACAGTTTGCAGTGGTTTTTGTATGTTTCTCTGTTAATAAAAAAATATTATTCATACACAATAGAAAAAAGGATTAGGAGCAGGATACTCAGCCATGAAGCAATGTGTTAATTTTTGTTGGCCAGGTTACCTTCTGCCTGTCACACTTCTTTCTTTATTTCCATTTCTAAACAATCAGCATACTAATAAACACAATCACAAACACATCCGTGAGGATGAAGTTCCATTTTCTGTATGTAGCATGCACTCTCATACATGTAATTTTCCCATGTATTTTACATAGTACATTTCAAGTGACCTGAGAAAAGGAATACAAAATTGGATGATAAAATCTGCAGCACAATTGCTGAAACCAGTCTTACCTACGAAAGATTTTAAGAAACAGTGGTTTTATACATAGCCACAGCTTTCAAAGTGAGCTGAAACAATTTAGTTGCAAGTGTAACTGTGGACACCTTGTGAAAACATATACTTCAGTGCACCACAGTCAGAAAGCAAAGAAGGTATTAGGTTGCATAAGAGGTGAGAATAACACTAAACACATTAAAATGTCATTATAGTAATTAATGAAATTGAAAATACCTGAAAATTCTGTTCAGCTTGAATATCTGACCCCTAAATGGTAAGAGCAGAACTAGAATAGTTCCCAAGAACATCCATGAGTGTGGTTAGAGCATGGGTAAGGCACAGGTAGTACTGCCAGTATATGCTGCAGCTCCTCTGTGCTCTGCTGTCCATTCTGCAGTTATATGGGAGCTGTTGATGCAGGGCAGGGTGGAAGCACCTGGCTTCCTGTTCCACCTGCAGAGCTGCAGGTCCAGGTGTGTTGAGTGATCTGGTCATTGGTGAGTAAAAGACTTGTTATGAAACATCAGGACCAGCTGGGCCCAAATCTTATATCCACACAATAGGGAAAAGGTGAGTGATTGATGAAGAGACTAGATGAGATATTCTATTGCATCTTCTGCTCACAAACAAGAACTGCTTAAAGATGTAAAGGTCAAAACCAGCCCTGGCTTCAGTGACCACAAGACTGTGAAGTTTAATATCTTAACAATAGTGAGTGAGATTAAGAACAGAATTACAAACTTGGAACTGAAAAGAGCACATTTGGATTTGCAGAAAGCTGAGCCAGCACTGAAGAAGACTAGCATTGATGAATGTGGAGCTCCTGAGTTAACCTTAAACACAAAAAGGAAGCATACAGGAGATAGAGACATGGATAGGCTATTTGGGAGGAATAAGAAGACATTGATCACATCTAGAAAAAAAGCTAAAGCTCAAATGGATTTGAAACTACCAACAGAGATAAAGGGTAATCAGGGTTCTAAGTTCCTCAGTATAAAAAGGAAAGGTAAGATGAATGTGAACCCACTGCTCATTGGGGCAGGAAGTTTAATGACAAGTGATAAGGCAGAGATATTCACTGCCTTCTTTGGCTTAGTTTTCAGTGGTAAAGCTTGTTCTTTGGCATCGTGTGTCCTCCAAGCAGTACCTGTCGGAGTGAAGTAGTATCCACAGTTAAGGAAGTGTTATAAACTGCTTAACCCACGTGGACATATACGAATCTATGGAATTGAGGTCTAAAAAGTTGGTTGTGTCACTGTTAGACTGTTGTCTATCATCAGGGCAAATATCAGAGGTTCCTGATGGCTGGAAAAAGAGAAATGTCTTATCTATCTTTGAAAAGGGCAAGGAGTATTCAGGGACTTACACATGAGTCAGCCTAGCCTTACACCCTGGGAAAGCTATGAAGGAAACCCCCCTAGAATGACTAGAAGCAATGAGAATTTTTTAATAGGGGCAAATCTTGTCAGCTTAACTTCATTGCTTTCTAAGACAAGGTGGATGGCATGGTGTCCAAGAAGAAGAAAGTGAATGTCATATACCATGATTTTCATCAAATCCTTTGATACAACCTCCTATAGCCTGTTTATCACTAATTTAAAGCTATATAAGCTGGATAACTATATAAAGTAGGAGGAAAATGAACTGAACTGCCAGACTCAAAAGTTATTATTAGTGGTTCAAAGCTCAGATTATATCCAGTAAGTACTCGGATTTCTGAGGGATCAGTATGGAGACTAGTGCTGTCCAGTTTTCATCAATCAGGACAGCGGCATGTCAGGTTTACAGACAACACAAAATCAAGAGAGCAGCCAATACACTGAAGGGTAGTAAGGCTGCTGTTCAGAGTAACATAGGAAAGTCAGGATCCTGGGAAAGTGATCCTTCCTCTCTGTTGTCACTTGAAAGCCAGTACTTGGTGTGGCATATCCAGTTTGGTGCTTCCCAGTACCAAAGCCGTATTGACACACTGAAGTGAGTCCACCTGAGGACTACAGTCAGGGGAATAGGACATTCAAGAACAGTCTGAGAAAACTGGGTCTGTTCAGCTTGGAAAAGAGAAGACTCAATGGGAACCTCATGGCTGTCTACAACTACCTGAAATGAAAATATAGGGAAGATGGAGCTAGGCTCTTCTCAGAGGTTCATGGCGATAAGAGGAGAGACATCAGATTCAAGTTGAAATATTTACCTTGAGAGCTGGTTAACTACTGGAACAGGTATCCTGTACTTGGTGGTGTTCCAGACTTGACTCAACATGCCCCCGAGCAAATTCATCTAATTAAACTTGTTTTGAGCAGGTGGTTGCACTAGATGATCTCTAGAGGTTTCTTCTGACCTAAATTATGATTCTATATTTTCCAGAAAGGGTTGCAATCAGTGACTCAATACTAATGAGACAAAATCCAAATGCGTAATGAACTCTACCTTTCCTTTCTCAGTGTTTAAATATAATAGATGGAAAAGAAGCACAGAAACTATACGGCAAAGATACAATAGTTTACAGTTTGTCCAGCTCATGGGTCTTGATAAAAGAGGTAAATTATGGTCTAGAGACTGAAACATAATTTGTTTCAGTTGGTCATCCAGCTTTGGTTCTTTAATTGCATCTCATTAGCTAACTAAAGATTTTGGATATAATACCTTTAAATGCTCCCACATAAGCTTTGTAGCCTATGTGTTACTTACACTTTGAGCTGTACCTTTTTTATTTCCTGCTTTTGCCTGACAATGAAGTTAATACATCTTGATATATTTATGAAGCTTCAACATTTTTTTTTCTCAGTTGTTTTAACCCCATCAACTCTCTGCATACACACAGGTCACTTCTGTGTATTAAAGTGAATAGCAAGCTGACAGCTGCCAGAATTACTAAGTAGAGCTTTCATTTTCATTACCAGTAAGAGAACTATTCCAGGGGTCGGTTATTAGTGTCATTCTTATCCAATAACCTGCAACTTCCTTGGACAGAATAACTTCTCTATTGCTCTTTATCTTTTAAGCAGGTATGTACCAAAAGAAAAATCAAGGTGACTGTACATGGTTACAGATTAGGAACAAAAATCCCAATAGCAGATATAGTATTATGTATGTCTTTCTTAAAGTGATATTAAGATGGTTTTTGTTATCCTTTTGTCTTGTCACAAACATTATGTGACTTGAACTAGTGTTAACCTGTGTTCATGTAATCCACCTAGAAGGTCAGAAACTGTCTTTTAACCTTTAAAACTTGTGATTTTGTAAAACTGAATAAGAATATCCAAAGCTCCCCTTTCCTTTCCTAGTCCAAAGTGTGTATGTAAGCACTCAGATACCACCGGAAAAAATTCTTTATTAAGAAAAATTCAGTTGCCAAAGAGCTTTTTTATCTCTAATTTGCCAGTGGTGAGATTGAAAAGTGAAAAGACTTTGAACAGGAAAAGAAGAGGGAGAGATGGTTGTAACTTTGCAATAACAAAATAATTTTCCTTCAATGTTTCTGATTGTGAACGCTATACTGTATAAATCATTTATAATCTAAACCATTTTATGTTCCTTTATATAATTACTAAACAGTACTAAACAGCCATTGCTGCATAAAATCCTCTGGATTGACTATACCTTTCTACAGAGTTGGGAGGCATTTCAATCATCACACGTGAAGCTCCAATTTTGACAAAAATTCATAGGGAAATTACTAATCCATTTGACCCTTCTTTTCAAAGCTCATCCAATTAGAGATAAATTAGATGGCTTTATCAACAATGACTGATTTTTTTTCTTTTCCAGCAACCCCTGCATTAATTGAACACAGCACAATGTGTACAGGTTAGAACACCACCATATGTAGTTAGTTTTTAACACATCTGTTTAGTCACAACACAACTCTTATCTCATTCAATTCACTAGAACCAGGTAAAAGTTAAGGGACTTGTTTTGTGCTTAAGAAATTATGAACTAGTCATGGGGAAGGATTCTGATCTTTCCTTTTTCTCAGCCAAGATGGCAACTAGTTACTGCATCCCCTTTCCTAAAGAGGAAATCCCTTTCTCACTCCTCCTCCTTCCAGTACATTTGCCTCAGATTCACCTCAATTTTTGATGCTAGTATTTATAGTCCATTGCTGCCTGAGCTTCATAAGAAATTACTAACTTAAGACACTTTTATTTTAATATGGAACTCCAGGAACATCATGTGCTGGAAAGCATAGTTGTGTTAGAAATGCTTCAGTAAAATGACTTGTAAGAGCAGCTCCAGTAATCTCCAGTAATGTCAGTTTAGAGACCTGCTTTTCCTCTTCCCAACATCCACTGATGCTCTGATCAGGCAGAATCCCAGCTCGCAGGGAAAAAATCTTCTGTTAGCCACTGTCTCCTGTGCTCTTGGGCTGCACCTTCAAATCTAGACAATACCTGACTGTAAGCCTATCTGCCTTAGAGGGAGGGGTATGTCACACACGGACGCTGAACGTGAAACAACACATCCTAGTGACTCCTAAATTCTCTTCCATCCCTGCAGAAGCAAACTTCAGGGCATATTCATTGCCTGCACTCCAAGCCAGCACAGTTTCCAATCAGGGGTGTGTCTCAGCGTAGTTTGCCATCTTCAAACACAGAACCTTCGGATTAGCAATGAGGCTCACACCTCGTTGTCTTGAAGGGTGTTTGAGAAAAGTATGGAGATTCGAAAGAACATTCTTGTGCACAAGTCACATCAGTGGGTCACATCTTTTAATCAGAGGGAGAAATTGCAAAGCTACGAGGTAAACTAAACAAGTCAGACTGGCTTTTCTACTTTAGATCAGTCCAGTTTACATGAAAAACGGATCATGGGCCTTTCATATGATAGTATGTCTACTGGTCTACATGTTAACCATCTCCTAAACTGAGTTTATAACCTGATTTTCCTGCATCATGCTTTTAATCTCCTACCATTTTATGGTGTTAATACATGAAAAGATATCTGAAAACAAGGAGGGCCATGGGATAAATTATTATTTTGTATAATTGATGAATTAATTTATGAATTACATATAATTTACAGTGATAGACAAATCATTCAGAGCTGTCCTTTAAGTAGTATGGGATATATAGAACAATACCTTGTTACTGAGCTTTTCAGCTGTCATATTTTTACATGCCTGTTGAGTGGTCAACTTGTGTGAAATGACAAAGTGTAAAAACCCCTTTTAATATATAGGATGGTAATACAAAATGTTCTATGCAAACAAAAAAAAATGGTAAAGATTATGAGAGGGAGAAGGCAGAAACAGCATGAACACAATAAAAAATTTCCATAATTATTTGTAGCAAATGTAGCAATAAACAAGTACAAAAATCAAGAAAATACTACATTAATTTCTGCTTTATTGATGATGACCATGAATATTTTCCCTACTAAGAAAGTCCCTAAGTCCCTTTTTAAATTAAGTCAGTACATGTATGAAAACACAATCTAAATTTTTAATAGTACTAAGTATGAATCATTATTATTGTTCTAAAGATATTTCAAATACTTTTGCTTTCTTTGCTGATTAGCAGTTTTACATGAGTTTTCTAATTGAAGAAATGTAGTAAAAGAAAAAAAGACCCACTCCAGAATTTATTTTTTTCTTGATAATTTCACATTGCCAAGAGCTTTACAGGAAGAACGATCCATAAATAAATAGTAAGCTCTTTTAGAGTATCTAAAGATATTCTAAAAGTATATATTTCTATCATGTTATACATTTAAGAACGTTTTGATTCCTGAAAAGGTGTAATAAAAAATAAGACCAAGTCAATATTATGGTTTAGTTCACTATATGAGCATATTATCCAGGTTTAATCCTTCATCTTATCAGCATATTATTTCCATTTCTATGCTTCTATTTCTTTACTTTCTTCATATTAATTTTGTGCCTAAATTCCTAAATGTCTCTAATTTATAAAACCCTTTGAAATCAGTAGCTGGAAAAAGACATGCAGCAGTAGGATTAATAAAAATAATAAAAAATATTTGCACAACGAAACACATTTTTGGAAATTAGATATTTCTTCAGATGGAGGTATCAGAAAGTTAAGAGTATTGTTAAGAATATTATCCTGTGTCAGGCTGTTTTTAGAGAGCTCACATTTCAAAGTTATTTTTCTGCATTTCCTGTGATGGTCCCATTGCAGCTGACCAAGATCCATTTTCATTAAGGACATCACAGTTTATTTGGTACTTTTAAATTCACTACAATTTATCACCAACATTTCCCTCCAACTTAAATGGACTTTCTCAGCAGGACATCCTATCCGAATAGAAGTGTTCTAGAGTATTCTGTCTGAGTTATCGTTGTGTCTCTTTAATCACTCTGTAAAATTATCCAGAAAATAATTTGACCTGGTGCCTATATTTACATGAAAGAGCACCATAGTGTTAAAAGTTCCCAAAGTACCCCAAACCACAGTCTGTCTTATTCTAGCCTCGATTATTTTCTAAGGTAGGCATATGTGAGTACATAAAAGAATTTTTTTTCTTTGGAGTATTAAGTCCTTCCTACTCTTAGTCATGTTCCTTCAAGAGTCACTCATCCCTAAAGACATTCTGCATCACACAGGAAACTGACCAAATATGGTAAAACACAACTCCTATTTCTTAGGATCTTCTAGTTTTGCAGCCACTTAGGCAAAAGTTTTTTTCTGAAAATGAACAATTAGAAAAAGGTCTTAGAAGAAAAATTCTGATTCTTGCCATGATAGCAATATATACATAATTAATTTCCCTGCAAGTGCTGGTTGATAAAAAATCATCAAAAAACCCCAACCCTGTTGCTAAAACCTGACTTCCAACCACGTCCAGCTGGAGATGTCAGGTACTAGGTACTCTAGCAACACACTTTTCTCAGTCCAGTCATCTCAAATTCCTCTAAGAATGGATAGGAATATTGTAATTAGGACTTTTATAGAAGTCTTTAATTATATGAAAGACAAGTCTGTATAAAAAGTAGTGTTAATTCTGTTGCATGGCTTCAGATGTTAACAGACCACCAAAAGATGCTGCTGCTTGGTTTGGGAAGGTGCTTGAAGCCAATCAACAGGAAAATTCTTTCAAGCTGAACTTAAAGTCTAATTACTCAAGGATTTTGTTTCCATACACATGAAAAAAGTAGCTGCATGCTATAGTAGAAGTTGGTAACATGATAAATACCTTTGTAATGTATACAAAAAGTAGGTCAATACAGTTTTACATTTTCAAACCTTGATATAGCCATCAATTTTCTATAAACCTATTTAATATTCCATCCCAGACATAAACAGATTGAGTTTTAGTAACAAGGAACCAGGAGAAGCAAGACTTCAAATAATGTATTGGCACATTCCTAATAGAAAAAAAAATCAAACAGTACCATTCCTCAGACAGTTACAAGAGAATTAAAACTTGACCATGCTTGTGATGTTGGTTCTCAAAAAAGCTGAGGGACATAGTCATCCATTGAAAAATCAGGTCAGTGTATTTCTTAGTTTAGTATGAAGAGATAACAGTATATTAGAGAAATCTTATAAAATAAATAATATGGGTTTACTTAGAAGGAATGTTTAAATGAAAGAAGAAAGTATGAATCAAAATGGCAAAGATAAGATACACAGAAGTATATCTATGACATAATTTTAGTATGAGTTCATATAGATAAAATCAAGTTCAAATTTTAGCAAAGCAATATAATTTTTATTGTTATTAATTTATTTTGCTAGTAGAGAAACACAATCATAGAATACTCAACACAAAGTAAATTATGATTCCTCTCATAATTTTTTGTTTTCTTGAAGAAAGTAACAATGATTTCTTCCTCTGGAAATTCTAATGATCCCAGATACTCCAGTTCTGTTGAGTTTGCTGATGGTCAAACTCTACACTAATAAATCTTATTGTGCTCTAGTCAAAGAGTGTTGGGTTTTTTTAAGAAAACAAGAAAAGCGCATGTAAGGACACATTGCAGCTGATATAAATGTCATTAGTAATAATGTTACTGAGTATGAAAGGAAATTATCATTTTAAATAAACTCCACTGTAAAACGCAGTTTATACGAAACAGCAATGGTCTGTAAGGGTACGTCATAGTTGAGTAATGTCATGTGTATGTGGCATATGAAAAAGCTATCTCCTCCACCTCTGACTGATGTAGAGAAGGAAAACTTCACTTCAATTTCACTTAACACCTCTCCAGAATTTTTAACTCTTATTTGGCCATCTGTCAGTCAGATGAG
>VWZD01001860.1:112003-124130 GCA_013396695.1 Sakesphorus luctuosus
ATGAGGGAGAGGAAAGCAACTATTGATAAAGACAGTAAGAAAGGCCAAGAGACATCTTTCTATTCTTATTATAAATATTCAGTCCCGGCTGGATTATTTATCTGTTCCTGTTCACTTGGTTAATATTATTTATCTCTGTTATGCTTGGTATCTTTTTTATTACTTTTACATAAACACACTCATCTTGGGTTTTATTCTCTAGTTTCTTGAACATACTTTTATGCCATTCCTAGAAGTTTTTTATTTATCATTCCTCATTTCTAGATCTATTTGAAAGGGTTAATGCATTTGCCATATAATTAATTTTTTATGGGTTTGTTTTCTGTGTTTTTCTTACTGTGCTGAATGTTTTAGTTCTCGACAGTATTTGAGACAAAGTTTATAGAACAAGTAAAGTGCTTTGCACTGTAATTCTAATCTAGTTAAGTGTAAAATTACATCTTGAGTAAAGCCAAAGGGGGAAAATGAAGATACTGGGTTTCAGAATAACAGAGTTTAGGGGAAAAAATTCAGCAGGTTGAGTGCAATCAAGTGTAATAAAATAGCAGAGAGGAAACAGCAGAGAGAAACTGAAACATATATAATGAGATTAAAGTGTGCCCAAAGGATGTGGAATGCATAACTTACAGCCATAAAGAGAGGAGTTTAAAAAGCCAATACGGCCAAAGGAGGGAAGATAGGAAAAAGAAAACCAATCCACACAGTAAGGAAAAACACTACAGATTAAGCCTGACTGAAATTAGGTATGAAAAGTTTTGTGTGGTCATCTTGACCCACAGATTTTGATAATATTCAAAACATCTAGTACATAAAAAGGTTTGAAGGAATATGATGAGAAGATGTGAATATTAAAAGTAATTAAAAAACAATCCTGCAGTGTAAGATAGCTGTACAGAAAATAGATTAAGCAAAACTATTTCAAGGGACTGATGCAAGAAATTTGGAGGACCTTTATTTTTCCAGACTACAAATGTTCCTATTGCCCATCTTGATTCATTCTTAGACTTCTTTTTCCATGTAGAAAGCTCATTGCTTTCAAAGACATGGAAGAAGAGACAGTTCCCCATGACTTTGTAAGAATCTGTTTTGTTTACTTTGGATGAGATGCACCCTGTTGCAATTGTTTAAAGATTAATATTTCATTATCTAATTGCTTGATAAAGTAGTTAACCAAGTAGTTTTAAAGGAATGACTTTTACTATGAAAATTGCCTAGCACTGGACAGCCTCAGCATGAACATATGGCAAGCATGGCATAACTATTCTTATTTTCCTATGGACTCTTGGCATTTTATATGTTGGTTTGTCTCTTTGGTAGATAAGGTATACACAGTCCATTCATATACATATACATACATACATATATACATATACATACATACATATATATATGTGTGTGTGAGTGTGTGTGCATGTATATAACCTAGAACATTTTCATTATGACTCATACATCCCTTGCTGTCATGATCTCTTGGAAAAGTCTAGATAGAGATTATCCTACAGACTTTCTGTATTTTTCCTTATGGATGTTTTACGAACACTTTACATACTTTATAGTTTGTGTCCAGTAAAAATAGCCTTTGCTCCTAGATAGCCGCACCACACCCTTCATTTAAAAATCCCAGTGCTTTAAACTCACATTCTTGATTGAGTTCTGGCTACATAAAGATAATGCTTTCAACTGGAGTATTTAAATTTTTAGCATTAAACTCTAAGTCTCTACTTATTATCCTCTGAAAAATATTTAAACCACTTTCCTTACATATGGGGTTTTTAAAGAGCAGAATGAATTTCCACTAGAAATTTGAAGTTTTGCTATTAACAAATATGCATGAGCATGCTGGGAAAATTAACACTACAGAAATTTGGATGTGTATGGCACATACCATTATTTTTTTATGTCAAAAGAAGAGATTAACAATTTCTTTACTTAGTTTAAGAAGTGGAGTCCAACTCTTTTCTCAGTACACAAATACAAAGTTGTCTTGGGTTGAGCTGGCAAAATGCCAACTGTTCGAGACAGAGTGAAAAGTTTCTTGCCTCCCCCCGCCCCGACAGCCAAGGGAAAAGGGAAGAAAAGGGAGAGGAAAAAAAAACTTCCAAAACCAGGTTTCTTCTGAAACTAACTACATGTATTTATACAGAAAAGAGAAAATTAAAAGAAAACTACAATATAACACACACTTACACAAGTTATATATAACTTCCCACTCCCCAATAAGCACAGATTTTACCATTCTGACTACAAATCATTCTAAAAAAAAGTCAATTCCCCAAAGACAAACTTAAGCAAAGAGAAGAACTAAGAACAAACATTTTACTTCCCTAAGATAACATGATGGTGAGCCGGTGCTGTGGGCTTGGGCCTCCCCATCCCTCCTGGGACAGGATGGTGTCTTCTCTGTACCTCGGCCAAAGTGAAACTGCCCAAGCCACACCCACACACTGGACTTTACTGCTATTGAGATGATGTAAGATGGTGTGGAATACAATACTATTGGCTAGAAGAGGTCAGCTGCCAGCCAGCTCAGCCCAGCTCAAGGCAGCTGACAATTTCAGGCCCAAATCTGAGTTTTAAAGCCTAAATTTAGGCCTACCTGGCTAAACCCGTAACAAAAGTTATATGCAATTCCACACCAAAATTATTAGCTGTACATCAAGAGTCTTGAATCCTTGTTTAATCTATGAAAATTTAATACCTTATTCAGTTTAAAGACTGCCAGCTTTCTTTTGTAATGTTTTGAGAGTTATCGTTTAATATGCTTATTCTGGTTTCTAATGAGTCAAGCTACTTTATTTTCCATGGTTACATATATTAAGCTGAAAATATCCCACATATTTATCTCTTAGTCCTCACTATTTGCCTTAATCAGTAAAATTCATTAATTGGGCAGACTTTTGAGCCATTGTCTTTCATCCCCTGATGATAAAGTGTGTCATGTTCCTAAGTAGTGCCATAATGTAAAATACAGTTAAAAAAACATTGCGTAAAGAGGTATAGAGAGTAAAGGGAAGAGAGAAAATATTTTATAAAGCACATTTGGCATTACAGCCTTGAATATACTGCGTATTGCTGTTCAAGATTTGTATGTCATTATAGTCAATGAGCTGAAAACAGAAGTGTTAGCTATTGGTATGACTTCATTTGATAAGCAGTATTTATTATTTTCAAAGATGTTTATACCTGTAGATTTGACGTAGATGTATATTTAAGTAGATACAAAATAAGATTTATTTATGTATTAAATATTTATGCCTATATTAAATTATCACTGAAAAGTATCTTATTGTTGAGAACTGTGTTTTTATATCAACACTTTTCCACATAGAGACAAGCATAAGTTATTATAATGCAGTATGTTGTCTATAGTAAGAGTTGCTTTTGACCACTAAAGACTGAAGTTTCTTCTCAATGTTAATCTAGGGAGCACATGAATTCCATTTGTAATGTATTACAAAGCAGCCAGTGCAGTACCTATATTTTCCAGACAACATTATTATCCCCTCATTTGCACACTATTATCATCAGGTTTTAGTTGATATAAAATTAAAACTTGAACATGTTTTTACACTTCAGTCTCTTACGAATGCATCTGAGGTCTTTGACTTGACAGTAACAGACAAGGTTGGGATTCAGAAACTTCAGAAGAGCTTTGGTTGAGGGACAACCAATAAATGTCCAAATTTCTTTTGTCCATGAACAAAAAACATTACAAGAAGATTGTCTGTGAACCAGACATAAAAAGTTCAGATCACAAAGGCTCGGCTCCTTTTGAATATGCAGGTAGAAACTCTTTGGTTGACTGAAATCCCTTTCACCGTTTGTGGTACTGAAAAGCTGTGCAGGATCATCAATTAAGCTCATAGCATACCTAGGGAAAAGATGCCAATCTGGCCAGATATTTAAGGTGCATCAAACAAGAAATTTTCCTTATAGTGACCACCCAAGAAGGCAAGGTCCTTCAGTGAAATAAAATTCAACTTCTACAACACTACGGAACATCTCGCATTTAAAAGAATTACAAAAACTGTTTGAAAAGTAGCTAAGAAGGTCAGTACATAAAAAGCAGGTCTTTAAAATATATTTCTCCCTCTCCCCTCCCCTATTCCTCTCACTAATTCCCTGAAAAAATCCTCAAAGAGACTATGACTTCATTAATCTAAAATCTGAACCAGGCTGGTGTTCTAGCTTTCTGTTCTATTGGGCAAAGTAAGTTACTGTTCAGTCCAATGCGAAGCAAAAGGGTAACATCTTCAGCTATTAATAGAATGGAATAGCCTTCACACAGTTAAGTACTCAAAACCTATAAATGCTTTTTAGCTCACACCTTGATTTGAGAAGATAGTTTTCTTTATGGTTATTTTACACTTGTTTCAAGGGGAAGAATTCCTCCAAAGGGAATTTTGTCATATCACTAATGGCTGTAACCCAAATTCCTCTCCAACCTTCTCATTTCTTAGCTAACCCTCTCTTTAGACATTTGGACCTAGATTTCTGTGAAGCAGAATAACTGAAAGTCAGTTTTAAGGAAATGACCACATAGTTTGTTTTCCTCCTTTTATGCCAACCTGTAGGCCATCAGAGTAGCAAGGTAATTGATCTTGTTTTTCTTATCTCCTGGAGACCAGTGTTTTGGTTTGGTTTGGTTTTATTGAGTTCTTTAGCAATTTGATCATCTGGGACTTTATATCACAACAGAGCATAGAAAGAAACTCTAAGCTTAGAACTGTCTACTTTAAAAGAGGACCAAGAAGCCAGGTAGCTAAGTGATAAATGCATCTTTTACCTATTGCACACTGACAGATAGTCTTAAGAGTATAAATTACCTCAATAAAAGGAAGAAATAAGCAAATCTCTTGATTTCTGTCAAAGCAGACTTCGGAGATAGAAGAGTCCTACAGCTTCTGCATCCCAAAATGATGCTGTGGGTGGGCTCACTTCAGGAACATTAATTGCATCTGTCCCTAAAGGTCAGAGAAGGCAGAGTTACAGCTCCTCTATGGACCTTGTAAACACTGAGGAATAGATTTATTCCTCATAAAAAAAAGTCTGAAACTACCTCTGTTCACATTCTTCACACTCAGAAACATTAACAGGTATATACATAATACAATTTAGCTGGTATAAACAGACTTCAGTCATCAAAGGCATGAACATTGTTCTTGTCTTGTTGCACCACAGTCCAAGGGACTCTAAATGACTGCTGGAGATTTAAGCCTTATGCTTTGCCAAATACTTCTATGAAAGACAGTATTCTTAAAGCACATAAAAAATTACAGTAGGTTTTGAAGACTTATCTGGAAGTTCTTTTAAAAGAGTAATAAAACAAACAAAACGTCCCTGGAGAAGTTTTCTGTGAATGTTTGATTTTTGTTTGTTTGTGCTTGTTTGGTTTTTTGTTTGGTTTGGGGGTTTTTATTAGCAAAGAATGAGATTATTCAAGGTCAAATATCTCAACTCCATGAGTTGCTCAAGACCTGGGAGCTGTCAGAACTTCCTAGTTGTTTATTCTGATAGAGATCCTAGACATACGGAAGGCTATGGAAGAAATATGCCCATGGCACAGATTTTATTATTCTGTCACATTATTCCCTTACTACTGAGTCTTTTATTAGTTCTGTGATGCTCTGGTATAGAGTGAAATATGCTCATAAGTCACTCTCACTATTGTTGTGTAAACCTGAAAGTCATGACTGTTACTGTGACCCTCTCCTCCCAAAATGTGTCAAGGTGTTCTGTTCTCACAGCCTAAAACCTCTTTAGAAATAAGAAGTATATTAAAAAAAAATTCCAAATATTTCTTCTTAGTAAACAAAATGTTGACAAAAAGAAAAAACCAATAGTTGATGCTAGAGAGACTAAGAGACCTTTAGGATTTTTAGTACTGTCAAATCACATATGTTCTTTTCCATTTCACTCAGTTCTGCTTCTATCCGAGTTGACAGAGCTACACTTCTACATCTGTCAGAGGTATTGTTATTGCAAGCTTATCTAGAACATATTATGCCATATTCTAGTTGCCTGTCTTACATGTCGAATTCATGTTGCCTTAAGCAGAACACAAAACTGATCTCAGAATGGCAAAGACTGAAAAATAAATAACAAACAAAAAAATCCTGCCACTTTGACCCTCTGTTACTGGTATTGCAACCTGAACTTTTGGTTCTGTGTTCTCTAGTTGAGAGACCAAACCACACTGATATCCACATGATTGTGTAAGTTCTGCACAAGAAGCTGAAAGCACTGAGAGATAGACAAGAATCCTGTGAAATACAGAATTTTACTGCTTCCATTTAATCCACAAACAAGAGATGCATCACCGAAGATCTATGCAGAGTTATGTGTGATTAAGGTCTGATAGCAGTTGTGAGAAAAATGTGAAAATAGGCACCAGAAGTCCAAAATTATTTTTTTCCAACAACTATTTTGTTTTAACTTAATTTATTGCCTGTAAACATTCATGCTAGAAAAGAGCATGAATCAAAACCCAAACTCAAACCCTCCTAAAGAACTCTAGTAACTCAAGACTTTGTCCTCATTCCCCAGTTAATTATCCTCAGTTTGGAGTGACAATTCATATCATAACTTTAGATACAGTTTATTTATTTTTTACAAGTAAATTTTCTTTCTTTTTTTTCAGAAAAGATGTCAGACTTTAGGGAACAGCACATATATTAACATTTATTCATCACTAACTCACTGCACTGTCAGTTCTTTGTTCAAGTCCTTCCTCCCCTTTCCTTCTGACTCCGTGCTTAACCCGCTCCATTCGATTTTGGTGACTCAGTATCCAACACTTCCATTGGGACATAAAACAGAAAGCAACAATATTTGATGGCAATAGAACACCCAGAGTGCAATTCTGCCATCTGTTAAGCAAATGACAAAGGAACAAAGCTTTCAAGTATTTTGCAAAACTCTGGTTAAAATATTTATTTCTTATTTAGAAAGGAAATAGAAACTGGAAAAAAGGCCCATTGTGGCTGAAAAGGCTTTTCATTCTGCAATTAAGAAATAAATGAAACATACCTGAATTGTTATATATTAAGGTATGATGTTTATATTATGATATTTTAATTGGTAGCGTGTATCTTCAGCAAGTTTGTTGATAGCACAAGACTGAACAAAGTGGTTGATACACCTGAAGGCTGAGCTGCCGTTCAGTGAGACTCAGACAGGCTGGAGAGATGAGCAGAGAGGAACCTGATAAACATCAACAAGGTCAAAGGCAGGCTCCTGCACCTGGACAGGAATAACTCCACACACCAGTTCAAGCTGGGAACTGACCTTCTGGGGACAGGAGTGCTGTGGAGAGTGACCTGAGGGTCCTGGTGGATGACAACCTGCCCATGAGCCAAGCAGTGTGTTCCTGTGGCCAAGAAGGTCAATCGTATCCTGGGGTGCATTAGGAATAGCATTGCCAGTGGGTCAAGGGAGGGGATACTGCCTCTCTACTCAGCCCAGGTGAGGCAATATCTGGAGTGCTGTGCCCAGTTCTGGGCTCCACAGTAGGAGAGCATGGAGTTCCTGGCAGGGGTCCAGCAGGTGGTTACAGAGTTCATTAGTGGACTAGCTCTCTCATGAAGAAAGGCTGGGAGGGCTGTTTAGCCTGGAGAAGAGATGACTGAGAGGGGATCTTATCAATGCATAAAAATATCTTAAGGGTGGATATCAAGAGGATGGGGCAAGACTCTTTTCAATGGTGCCCAGTGACAGGATAAGGGGAAACCAGCACAAAATGAAACACAGGAAGTTCCATCTGAATATGAGGATTCAAATGTGAGGGTGACTGAGCACTGGAACAGATTTCCCAGAGAGGATGTGGAATCCTCTTCTCCTGGAGATATTCAAAACCTGCTTGGACTCAACCCTGTGCAACCTGCTGTAGGTGAACCTGCATTAGCAGGGAGGTTAGAGTAGATGAGCTTCAGAGGCCCTTTAAATTCAGCTGTTCTTTGAGTCTCTGGAAAACTGATGACCCTGAAATTGTGAACTACTTCATGCTAAGGCTAGCTTACCTTTACCTACTATATGATGAAATTTTAGTTTTATGAAGCCAGATATAAAATTTTTGCAGCTTTTTTATTTTTTTAATCTCCATCGTATATTGGCTTATGTCGTTTCCTAAAACATTATGGTGAATACTGAGTGCTTGAACAACATTGCAAGAGCCAAGACAGGAGTTCATGGAGTTTTTCCCAGACCTTATATCTGAGAAAGGTTCCTAAAATCCTACAAGGCCAATTCTGGACAAAACAAGACCATTAGTTGCATAAATATAGTGGTCTAGTAGAATCTAGGATGCTTAGGTGTATCTAAGACATCTGTATGTAGCTGGAAGACCAAGCAGAGACTCTATGGAAAGCTCATCCTGAAATAGTAGCATGAAGTGATGTCATCTCATACACCTAAAGAGGTATAATGGGAACTGACATACCTAGTACACATAGAAGTATGGTAGGTGCTTGAACATGAAGACTTTAATTTAGAATTAATTCCAGACATGCCTTGAAGGCATGGCTAAAAGATTGTTGGATAAATCAATTAATAAAAATAAATACGTTTACTATCTGAGGACAGAAAAATAATATGCAAGTTCAAGACAGAGGTGTTAGATTTGGAAATATAGTTTGTTCTTGCAGTTCATATTACACTCTACTGTGAAGTAGTTGGAACAAGACTGCTGTTACTGAAGGTAGCCTGAAGAGGATATGAACAGCAGCATGCAAGACTTTTACAAAAAAAAAAAATAAAAAGGCAAGACACATGTAGTGTTTGGAACTTATTTGATATTACAATAAATAACTTAGTAACAGATTGATTGGATGGTGTGAAAAGGTGAAATCCTGTTGGAGAATCAGCAAAACTTTGAGAAGAAACATGAAATATGTTAAACTACTATAGATATGCTTTCTTTCTCTGAGAGAAAAGGTGATATTCTGTTAAGATTGTTGTTCAACATCAATAGGAGGTTAGTTTTATATATTTTGCCAGAAGAATGACAGACGAAGCCTTTACTCTAAATAGGTACAAGGGAATGTACTTTGGAGGGAACAACTTAACCTACTTGTACTCACACAGGTGGATAACTAATTTAGAGCCTTTTCACAAGAGAGATTCAAATATCCATGTGAACACTACAAAGTGGCTGCTTAACCTGATTTGACTGAGATAGGTCTTGAGAACAACACAAAAAATTATCAACAACATCTGAAATTAACATCTGAAAGGAAGTCAGTCTACAACTCACTCATTGCCTATGTCCATACTACTTCACATTACGAACTAAAAAAGTGGTACTCCCAGATTCAAAGTTGAAATTGCACTGTTTTCTCTATGTTTGAGAACAGTTTTTGCCATTGCAGATGCAATTTGTTTTCTATTTGACAGGAAGGAAAGGATCAAGTCTATCTGAATTATAATTCTAGGTCATATCTCTATGGAATATTTTTCCTTGTTTTCTTCTCGCTCTGGGGGGCTGTGTGTGTCTGTGTGGGTGTATTTGTGAAAAATTGTGAACCCAGCAGGCAAAATTATGATACACCAGAGTTTGTGGCAATGTGATTTTTCTGCTGGTTAGTGTAACACTGTCCAGAAAGGTTTTGAAAGAATCACAGAAATTATTTATCTTTTTTATTAGTATTGTTATTTATGGGGAGAGAAAATGTTTCTTGTTATTAGGAAGAAAAAAAAATTGTGAATTTACTAGGCATATAGTCCTTTGGTTTATCTGATTTTGTTTAGTTTAAAATGGCTATCTCGTGCTAAACCAGGATTGGGTTTACCATTCCATCAGACTTACTGCAGAATACAAAGATGACTTCTGGACTAGAAGACAAGGGAGAAGGAGAGGTGTGATATTTTTATTTGTCTGTAGCCATGCAATCATGTCCATTTATAAATCTGTTGTCAGTTCCACTGATCAATAACTATTAGCAATAAGCACCACTAGTCACCAGCCTGACACTGATGAATGGTATAACCAAGAAAGGGATAAATCTCCTGATAGCAGCATCTAGACTCAAAGAAGTCATCCATCTTCCTCTTTCTTTCTTTCTCCTGTGCTTCATGCCAAGAAGTTATTGCTCTAAAAGAGTATCACCCTTTTTTTCCCTGTCTCAAGTTATGCTTGGTACTATGATTATTTTCATGCTGCCTTGCACATATGCATACTGCTATGCAACTCACTAATTAGTCCATTCTTGCATAGCAATTTCTAAAACATAGAGCAAGAGTTTTAAGTATATAAGTATTTCTGTTTTCCTACAAAGAAATCCAGAAGCTAGAAACAATAAGAGAAACATTCATCATGCAGCAAAGTTCAATGGATAAAAAGCCTAGTAATCTTCAAGGCTAGCTGATGAAAAAGTTATTTTATTTATTCTTGGGAGAAGAGTCTTACATTTCTACACATATATGTATATTTGACTGTACATTTATTTTGTGTTTTTATTTAAGTTCAAATAGCTTTGATGTTACGTTCCCAAATCCACATGAGCAACATGGTTCTCTATGGGTAGAATTAAGTTGTGTCAGTAAGACAGCTGAGTTTAGCTCGCATGTTTATTCAGCAGTAATGGAATAGATTTATCCAACACATTGTAGAATAAAGACTTCTGCTGAATTTCTTTTTAGTTTAAAACTAATAGTTACTATTAGCATTCACCCCACTGGATCTTACAAAGCTGTTTCACAGAAAGAATTGAGGCACCCCAATGAGGGAAAATGCTAATTCTGAACAATTTCACACAAACTAAAACAAATTCTCTAATTTATACAAATAGTTGTAAACCATAAAGGAAATAATGCAGAATTTTCATGGAATTTGCAGAATTTGTTCATAATATCTAGTTTTATTTGTATTCAGACATTTTTCTGTTCAAATGTAATTTTGTGCAAACAAATGCCTTCTACAGGTTAAAGATTCAGGTCATGTCTGTAAAACTGAAGACTCCCTATCTGAAAAAAAAATATTAATATAGAATACACTATTTTACTCTCACTGTTGTTTGGGTTTATTTTTCTTCTTATTTGATCTCAATAGAATTCTTCTTAAAAAGCATAGAATAAATTTTATATTTCTTTCTTTAATTAGTCAAAACCAGAAAGCAGCAAAATACACTGATGTCCAAACACAGAATTTTCTTCAACTCCAATGGCTTAGAAAACTGTTCTCTAGATCACATCTGACAAGGAAGGCAAAACACAAACACATTGCCTTACTACAGGACAAAGTAATAGTACAAGTGTTTTAAGAGAATAGTAGATGTATCCTTTCATTGTTTACTTCCTAAGAATGATGTCATGTAGGTACAGATTCATTTCATGCCCCTTATCTGACATTGCAATGTTACTTTTCAATTTATCTTCCATTTAGTGAACACACTAGAAACCTTCTCAACGACAGCCTCTGAAACTTTCTTTGGTTATTGTTGTGCTCAGAAGTTCTAAAGTATAATTACTGCAGTACCAAATGGGCCTTGTAGGAAAGGAATAAATGTATTGTACAGGACAAGTCACATCACAATAACCTGTTATTACGGCAAACCCCTGCATGAGTCCTGCTTAGAGAACGGGCACAATCCATTAAAGCATCCTGTCAGATTTAAACTGCACAATCATGCCCTAGATAAGCTCACCTAATTTTAATACATATCTCAGCGTCTTTAAGAAATGTACCAAGGAACCCTTAAATTCTGCAGCTATATACCATTCATATACAGATCATTTTATGGCCAATCTGCATCTTATTTTAAACTTTTTGGCATTGCATTCCAGTGCTCTTACCACTTTAGTCTGTATTGCTTCTTCACCTCATCTGGGGTGGACACATACTCTCTGTACAGATCATTTGCAATCAAAGTACTTTCCAATTAAGATCCACAATGTATTACCAAAAAAAATGTTCTAAATTTGTACTGTACATCTGCAGCAGTTCTGTTTGCTGCCTGGAGGACAGTGGTCACTTTATTGGCAACATTGTCAAGAAGCAAGAAAACATCACAGTAGCAATGATTTTCTGTTAAAAATACAGCAACCCTCCCACATATATACAAGAATGATGCATTTTCTCAGCTTTTACCCTAATTACAAATAAAACCACAACACCTGTACTAATTAGTAACAA
>VWZD01001861.1:63324-74604 GCA_013396695.1 Sakesphorus luctuosus
GATGGGGATTGTGGAGCCTGGATGCAGGAACTGGGATTTGGGAGCCTGGATGCAGGAGCTGGGATTGGGATGGGGGACTGGGGAGCCTGGATGCAGGAGCTGGGATTGGGGTGGGGGCTCTGGGAGCCTGGATTTGGGAGCTGGGATTGGGGTGGGGGGTTTGGAAGCTGGGATTGCGGTGGGGGTTTGGGGAGCCTGGATGCAGGAACTGGGATTTGGCAGCCTGGATGCAGGAGCTGAGATTGGGGTGGGGGATTTGGGATCCTGGATGAAGGATCTGGGATTGGGGTGAGGTCTTTGGGATCCTGTTTCATCTCCAAGGCGTGGGCTGAGGGAGTGACTCCTTCCAGCCTTTTGCTCTTGGAAAAGGAGGGTCCTGGAGGGCTCTGCCTTCCCGAAATGGGTGTTTTGGTTCCCTCCTTCCAGCTGGCCCGGGCTGAGGTTCAACCTGTGCCTGCTGTTTTCTGACCCTCCTCCTTTTGCCTCCCAGCAGGGAGTCCTGAATTTCACACATTCCTGCACTGTGGGGAGAGTTTTGCATCCAACCTGGGCATGTTTGGGAGTGGGAACATCTGGCTGGTCCCTGTTGACCTTGGAGCAGCACAGCATCATCTCCTGCATTAACCAGCCCCTTCTCCAAATATTCTCCAAGCTCAACATCCCCAAGGATACAATTTTTATCCCTCTTTTCCTCATTTAAAAGAAGAGGCTCCATGGAATCAGCCCTGTTTGCAGGGAGGGCTTGGCTTTGCTCCCAGTGTCCAGGAGGGTGATGTTTGTCCATCCTGGTGGTGATTCCATGGACTCCTGAGGAGGGAACAGCCTGAGGTTTCTCCTGCTTTGCCTCCAACAAGATGCATAAAAATCCCAGTGATTTCCAGGGTTGAAAACAGAATATTTGTAAGTGAGGAATGGGCAGCTCTAGTGGGGATAACTCTGTGATGGGCCTTTAGGATCAGGGCAGGGGGAGGATAAATTCCCACTTTTCCAGAACAGGCTGCTCCTGTCTCCATGCTGATCCTGCCTGGTGTTTTCCCTTAGGGATGGAGCATCTGCTAAGGGTGACTGACACCACCTGAACCCTCTTCCAGGTGGGATTTGCTGTTTTGGTGTTTTGAAAGACCAAAAGAGGTCTTGGAATGCTGGGATTTGAAAGGCAGTTCCAGGGGGAGAAAAGGAGGCAGGTGAGGCACAGGCAGAGCAATTTCTGCCCCAAACCACAGGATCTGCTCCAGGACTGTGGAGGAGGGTTTGGGGGTGGCATTTTGGGGTGTTGGTGGTGCTGCTGAGGGAGCCCTTTGGCAGCTCTTCCCAGTGTTCCTGTGCTCTCCCACAGCTGTGCTTCTGGAGGAGTTTTCTAATTAGCTTAAAAATCGATGCTAATTAGAGCTGATTCCCTCTCAGCTCTGACACACAAACACATTTCCATGGGATTCCAGCTCTGCAGCTGCCAGGCCTTGGGTTGCCCCACAAGCTGCTGGAAGGGATTTAACCCAGTCATGGATTCATGGATTGCTTTGGTGGGAAGGGACCTCACAGCTCTTTCCATCCCACGCCATGCCGTGGGCAGGGACACGTTCCAGCAGACCAGGTGGCTCCAAACCCCATCCAGCCTGGCCTTGGACACTCCCAGGATGGGGCATCCTCTGGGAAAGCCAGTCCAGGGCCTCACCACCCTCACACGGAGGAATTCCTTCCCATTATCCCATCTATCCCTGCCCTCTGGCAGTGGGAAGCCATTCCCCCTTGTCCTGTCCATGCAGCCTCCTGTGGTAACTCCAATTAGTACCAATTATCCTCTGCCATGGGCTGGGTGGCTGGGTGGATTTATCCCTGTGTATCCCAGGATTTATCCCTGTGTGTCCCAGGAGATCTCTCTGTGTCCTAGGATTTATCCCTGTGTGTCCCAGGATTTATTTATCCCTGTGTGTCCCAGGATTTATTTATCCCTGTGTGTCCCAGGAGATCTCCCTGTGTGTCCCAGGAGATCTCCCTGTGTGTCCCAGGAGATCTCCCTGTATTCCAGGATTTATCCCTGTGTGTCCCAGGAGATCTCTCTGTGTTCCGGGATTTATCCCTGTGTGTTCCAGGATTTATCCCTGTGTCCCCCAGGAGATCTCTCCATGTCCCAGGATTTATCCCTGTGTGTCCCAGGAGATCTCTCTGTGTCCCAGGAGATCTCTCTGTGTCCCAGGATTTATCCCTGTGTATCCCAGGAGATCTCTGTGTCCCAGGATTTATCCCTGTGTGTTCCAGGAGATCTCTCCATGTCCCAGGGTTTATCCCCGTGTGTCCCAGGGTTTATCCCCGTGTGTCCCAGGGTTTATCCCCATGTGTCCCAGGAGCTCTCTGTGTGTCCCAGGGTTTATTCCTGTGTGTCCCAGAATTTATCCCCATGTGTCCCAGGGTTTATTCCTGTGTGTCCCAGGGTTTATCCCTCTCCATCCCAGCCCAGCCCCAGCCTTTGCCTCCATTCCCACAGTCCAAGGACAGATCCCTTATCTGCTGCTGGGGAGCTTTCCCTCTGCTCCTGCTGATCCCCTTTGGCCTCCAGGTGTTCACAGGGCAGGAGTTACTCCCAGTTACTCTTTAACACTCCCAACCTCGCTGATTTTATTGAATCCCTCCTCCTGTTTATCTTTCCTTTACCTGGACATTTGCAGTGATTCCCATCACAGCTGAAATCCCGGGGTGATTCCAGCCTATCAGCCTTTGGAATCCATGTCTTTCCTGCTGTTTCTTCTCTTTGGGATTCGTGTGGAAGTCCTTAATTCCCCTCTTGCACTCAGGGAAACTTTTGCCCCACCAGGATGGAGGTTGGGATCAGGGCTTGGCCAGTTTGCTGTGCCAGGACCTCGATGTCCTTTATTTCCTTGTTGGGAGTGGTGTAAAAGGTTTCCAGGCGGAGCTTTGGCTGCGATTCCCGCTCAGGGAGTGCCGGGCAGGGAGAACAACCTGCCCTGTGAACCCTCTGCAGATCCAGGAGTGCTGAATTCCACACTGGCTGTGCTTCCATTCCCAGAGCAGCACCCTCGGGAAGCTCTTCCCTGCTTTGTCTGAATGAAACACTTGGGGGTTTCTTCTAAAACTTGGGAAAAACCATCAGGAGAAAGTTCTTCTGTTGTAAAGGCCACACCTGGAGCAGAAGCAGATCCTGTTCCTGGGGGTTGTGCCACTTCCAGCTCTGCCCAGAACTCCAGTGCTGGGGCTGTGGAGGATCAGGAGATGCCTGATGAGCCCCCATCCTGCTCCTCCTGCACCCCTGTGGAATGGCAGGGCTGGGGATGGGTGCTCAGCAGAAGCAGATCCTGTTCCTGGGGGTTGTGCCACTTCCAGCTCTGCCCAGAACTCCAGTGCTGGGGCTGTGGAGGATCAGGAGATGCCTGATGAGCCCCCATCCTGCTCCTCCTGCACCCCTGTGGAATGGCAGGGATTCCACCCCCCCTTCCCACCTTCCTGGTTTTTCCCTAAGGATTGCTGTGATCCAGGAATGCCCCTGCAGAAGAGGAACCTTAAAAACATCCCTTGCTGGTTCCCACCCCAACAATCCATGTCCCATGGCTGGTGGAGCAGGAGCTGTGTCTGCTCTGTGTGTCCCCTGTTCCCAGCCCCATCCTGTGGGAACAGGGGCTGGTTTTCCAGCCTGGAAGCAGGACAGAGGGGGCCTGAGGGCACAGGGCAGCCAAGGCCTCTAAACAAACCCAGCCCCTGGCACAGCCACGGCGGGAGCGGTGCCAGCCCCGGGGCCAGCACAGGGAATACTCTGGGAGCTGGGATGGCCCCAGCCACTCCATCCAAAGGAGGGAGACGTGGCAGGGTGTCTTCAGGAAAGGCTCTTGTCTCCTGGTTGGGAAGTGTAGGGTCCCATCCAGGACCTGGATGGCTGTGGAAAAAGCCTGGAAGGATTCTGTCCCTTCCCCAAGGAGGTGGCACAGGGAAAGATGTCCCACTCCTCTTTTTGACGTAGAAAGCAGGAAAATACTGATGATCTGGATTTTTTTTGCTCTGCTGATGTGGCTGAAGAGCCCCTGGAGTACCTCCTCACACTCCTTCTGCAACTAAGGGGATTAAAACAACTTGTGCTTTAGAGACCCAGCTCCTTCCTGGGAAAACCACAGCATTCCCAGGGGGGATAAGGAATCCTTGGAGCCTGAAACCTGGAGGTGCCTTGGAGTGCAAAACCCATCCTGGCCTGAGCTGCTGCTCCCACCTCATGTGGGAGTGGGGCTGCTGAGGAGGAGGAGGAGGAGGAGGAGGAGGAGGAGGAGGATGCTCACTGGAGCTGTAGAACATTCCTAGTCTGGCTGAATTCCCGGGAACGGCAAAGAAATGAGGAACTTCAAAGCCAGGTCACGTCAGGGAGTGTTGGGCATCCAGCAGTGCCCTCCCAGCCTCTGCCAGGGGGGAGAACAGATTAAATAAGGGGAATTTGCTCTGAACAGTCCTGAGCCAAGGACAGTCTCAGAACTCTGGATGCTCCCAGGAGGAGGGAAGTGGTTTGCAGGGAGCCCCTGCCTTTCCAGGGGGGCTCCAGGGGGTTCTGTGCCTGCTCTGCTCCCATTTTGCTGTTTCTTGCTGGGCGGCTGTTCCGTGTCCTCACATCCCTTGGATGGGAAACTCCACAGTCTGGAGGGGTTTGGGTGGTTCCTGCTGGTCTTGGGTGACATGTGGAGTCTGCGCAGGTCCCTCCTCCAGCTCTCCAGGACAGGAGGGGTGGGAGGGCACCTTTCCCACCACTCTGGATGTGCTGGCACTCTCGTTGTCCTTAATAATAATTCAAAGTAAGGGTTGCTAAATCTTGGGATGGTAGGATGGAGCCTGGAGCTGCTCCTGGCACGTGTCCTTTCCCTGTACAGCCTGTGCCTTTGTCAGCTGGGAGCTGGGGGATGTTTTCCAAACCCTCCTTCCTCAACCGGCTCCGCTGCCATCCCTGGGGCTGCCTGGGATGGAATCAGGGATGCAGAGCATGGCAGAGGAGCTCAGCATTCCCCCTGGAGCTGCTCTGGGAATGGAAGGAGTGTTAGAATCAGTTTTAAAATGGAAGTGGGGCTGTCCTGTGGGAGAGGGACATGTTGGGGTCATCTGTAAATCCAGCTGTGTTTACAAATTCCAGGGGGTGGAACTTTCCTTACTCTGTCAGCTCCAAAAGCTGCTCTCTGAGTTGACTTGCTGGGAATGTCCTTAGGATCCTGGTATTTAGGGATCTTGGGATCTGGGCTGAGGAGGGTGGCACAGCCTGTAGTGACAAGCTGAGGGTGCCAGTCCAGCCCTGGGACCTCCTTGCCCTCCCTCAGGTGTGTTTTGGACACTCCTGCTGCTGCTCTGGGCTGTGTTCCTGCTGCATTTATCCTTAGAACCCTGGGAAAAGCTTCCTGGTGGCTTGGGATGCTCTGGGCAGTGCAGGCAAACACGGTGGATGGTGCTGGAAGCATCCAGGGATCCCTGGTGCCTCCTTTGAGCCCTTTTTGGGGGCTGAACCAGCAAGGGTGATGCTCCCTCAGCTCCAGCTCCAGCCCTGGAAAGGGTGGATTGAGCTGGAATTGAGTGGCTGTTGTTGGAGAACGTTGGATCTGGGTGGGAATGGCCATGGTGGCTCCATCTTTCCCAAGGGGATAAAAGATCCTCATGGCTTGGCAGGTGTGAGCAGGAGCAGCAGTGTCCTGTGAGAACTTGGCAGTGGATCCCAGTGTTTTCCCAAATCCCTGCTGTTCCCAGCTCTTTGGCACAGAGCTGCCCCTGGCCCTCATCCCCATCTCCTCCTTTTCCGGGATAGCTCCATTGCTGTGCAGGGCAGTGGGTGCTGCCTTGTTTTTCCCTCCTTGCCCTCCAATCCCTGGGCCAAAACAATATTTTCCTTGCCCTGAAACCCTCGTGCTCCACCTTGGAAAAGCCACTGGGAGCAGGGGGAGGATTGGGATGGCATTCCCAGAGCCCCCTGCCCCGCAGGCTCCGGCCGGGAATGCCGCTGGGTCCGATCCCGGTGACGAGCCGAGGGATTAGGAGATTTTCTCGGCCTCCTTAATGCAGCGCAGCACGTGGAGGGCTCTGGTCACGCACTCGGCGGCTCCGGAGCCATCCCGAGCTCCCCGCGCTGCTTCCGGCCCTGGGGCGACTTCCCGGTAACATCCAGGGGTTGGATGTGCCCGTTCCTGGCTGGATTGGGGACCTGCCGTGGGGCTGGAGGGGGATTGTGGCCGGGGCAGACTGTGCTGAGCTGCATTGCTGGGCTGAGCCCCGGCACAGCCTGGGGGATTACTGGGGTAAGGCAGCACTTGGGCTCTGAGTGGGGGGTTTGCCTTTCCCTTGGCTTCCATCCTGCCATTCCCAGAAGGAAAACTGGGGCTGTGCTTGGGGCTGGCTCAGCACCTGCTGCTGGTGCCCTGAAGGAGGGACAATATCCCTGTGCCGTGGGATATTGTGGGATATTGTCCCTCCATCCCCATCCTCTCCTTCCCAACGCATCCCAAACCTTCCTCCCTGAGAGCATCCCCTGCAGGGATGTGCCCTATCCCGGGATTCCCACACCCTGGATGCTGTAAACCAGGACAAACAGACCTGGGCTGGAGCACCTTGGGATGTCTGTGCCTTGTCTGAGTTTTCCCTCCTGGATTCACCTCTTCCCTGGAAACCTTTCCCTGGTATAGAGAGAATTCCCAAGCTGACACTTTAAGCTGTTTTAATACCAGCAGCTGCTTTGTGGGGGGTGTTTTTTATTCCCTCTGCTTTGATGAGCTGCCAAAGGAAGAGCCTGGTGTGAAGGGATGGAAATCTAGGCCTGGAATTGGACACTTTCCCTCGCTGGAAGTGCCCTCAAGGAATACACCAGCAGGAAGGTGTCACCCCTGGATTGTCCCTCTGCTCTCCCATAGGGTTGGGGTTGTGATTCCCTCTGGATCCTCTGCTTTCCCATTGGAACGGGATCTGTGATTCCCTCTGGATCCTCCCTCTGCTTTCCCACGGGAATGGAAGTTGTAGAGCCCTCTGGATCCTCCCTGTGCACCAAACCACCTCCAACAAACCACCCCCCAAACCTCCAAACTGCATTTAACATTCCCATTCCTTCCACTGGTACAAATTCCAGCAGTTTGTATCAGTATCCAGCTGGAATCTGCTGGGAAGTCCTGTCTGGGACGCAGGTGCATGTCCATGGAGGAGCTGGCTGGGAACGCACAGGAATGCCTGGGAGGGTGGATCTGATCCCTGCTGGGCTGTTCCTGGAGTCCCACATCATCCCACCTGTCCTCCCCTGGATTCCATACCCCCATGTCCCTTCCCAAGGGAATCTCACGCTGCTTTTGGCTCATCCTCTGGGATTCTGCAGGAATGGCTCCAGTTTCCAGCCCAGTTTCCATACTGGAGCTGTCCCGCTCCGTTCAGGTTCCCCCTTTCTGGAATGGATCACCCCAACTATTCCTCTCATTGCTCTCCCCTCCAAGGCTTTTCCAGGGTGTTTTTGGGATGGCTGTGGCATGGAAAGCCCCTCCTGGAGGCCACTCTGAGCTGTCTCTTCCCATCCTTTGCTCCCCTCGAGGTCTCCTGGGGGTGCTTTGCTGATCCCATTCCCTGCCATGACGTCTCATCCCTGTGGAGTGGCAGAATTAAACCCTGGAGAGACAATCCAAGGGGAGAGGCTGTGCTGGGGTTCTCTGTGAGGGTCTCCTGCAGTGCAGCATTCCAGGGAGGGGACTCCAGGCTGGATTCACTGGTGCTTTCCCTGATTTCCTTTTATCTCTCTTGGCTTTCCCTGCCAGGAACAGCAAAAAGGCTCTTTTCAACTCCTCACACACAGCAGTTTTTGGGTTGTTTTCCCCTCTTTTTTTGGCCCAACACTGTTAAATTTGATGATCCAGTGGAAAGTGCTGGAACTTGGAGTTGCTTCTGGCTGAGAGAGGGAGGAGGGGTGGCTTTTTGGGGGGGATTCTCTTCCAATGGAAACATCTCCTGGAAGCCAACGCAATGTCAACGTCTCTTTGTTGAAATGTTCTGTCCTGCTGAGCTTTTGGTGTCAGTTTTGGAAGGATGTGCCATGTTTTTAACCTGTGGGATGCTCTGCTCTTGGGGAAGGGCCTGGAATCATCCAAGGATCTGCTGGGACCATCCCAGCTTTCTTCCTGCTGCATTTTGGGGTGAGGGATTTGGGTTGGACAAGTGTGACCCTTGGAGGAACCTCCTGGAGGTGGGAAGGGGTTAAAGGGGATCTTCCTGAGTTGCCTTTTTGTTCCCCACATGATTTGAACCCTTGGGGTGGGTCAGGCAGAGAGAGAGAGGGAGTTACTTGTTGTGTTTGGGGATGTAAAGTTTCCTCTAATTGTTAATTTTGTTAATTTGGACTGTGGACTGAAGGGATCCATAGGGCCCAGGAGTTTGGGATGGGAAGAGCCTGGAAACATCAGGGATCTTCTGGGACCACCCCAGCTTTCTTGCTGGGCACTTTTGGGCAGAAATCCGTTGGGATTGGGGCAGGGATTGGGATTGCACAAGTGTGACCCCCTGGAGGAGCTTCAGGGAGCTGGGAATGGGTTCAAGGGGAGGCTCCTGGGTGCTCTTTTTGTGGCCAATCTGCTTTAACCAGGCAGAGGATCCAACTCAGGGCTGTGATTTTGGGGATCAAACTGCTCCAGATTTCCCTAAAACTGACCCCCTTGGCTTTAAATGCCCCAAACTGCCCCAAAATTCTCCCAAAATTCCCCAAACTGCCCCAAAATTCCCCAAAATGCCCCCAAATTCCCCTAAATGCTCCAAAATTGCCCCCAAACTGCCCTAAGATGCCCCAAAATTCCCCCAAACTGCCCCCAAATGCCCAAAAATGTCCCCAAAATGCCCCCAAATTCCCCTAAATGCTCCAAAATTGCCCCCAAACTGACCTAAGATGCCTGAAAATTCCCCAAACTGCCCCAAAATTGCCCCAAAATGCCCCCAAATCCCCCTAAATGCTCCAAAATTGCCCCCAAACTGCCCTAAGATGCCCAAAAATTCCCCAAAATTCCCCCCAAATTCCCCTAAATGCTCAAAAATTGCCCCCAAACTGTCTTAAGGTGCCCAAAATTCCCCAAAATCCCCCCAAAATGCCCCCAAATTCCCCCAATCTGCCCCAAAATGCCCCAAAATTCTCCCAAAATGCCCCAAACTGCCCCAAAATTCTCCCAAAATTCCCCAAAATGCCCCCAAATTCCCCTAAATGCTCCAAAATTGCCCCCAAACTGCCCTAAGATGCCCCAAAATTCCCCCAAACTGCCCCCAAATGCCCAAAAATGTCCCCAAAATGCCCCCAAATTCCCCTAAATGCTCCAAAATTGCCCCCAAACTGACCTAAGATGCCTGAAAATTCCCCAAACTGCCCCAAAATTGCCCCAAAATGCCCCCAAATCACCCTAAATGCTCCCACACACCCCCAAANATTCCCCAAACTGCCCCAAAATTGCCCCAAAATGCCCCCAAATCCCCCTAAATGCTCCAAAATTGCCCCCAAACTGCCCTAAGATGCCCAAAAATTCCCCAAAATTCCCCCCAAATTCCCCTAAATGCTCAAAAATTGCCCCCAAACTGTCTTAAGGTGCCCAAAATTCCCCAAAATCCCCCCAAAATGCCCCCAAATTCCCCCAATCTGCCCCAAAATGCCCCAAAATTCTCCCAAAATGCCCCAAACTGCCCCAAAATGACCCTTTGTGTATGGAGGTGGTGTTGGTGTTTTTGGGACTGTGGCAGCCCAGGTGGACTGGAGGGATCCATGGGCAGCCTGGGGGAAGCTGTTGGGCCTTTGGGATCACCCTCTGATCCAGTTCTGATCCAGAACTTCTTCCCTTTGCTCCAAGCAAATCCAGTTTGCTGATGACATGCAGGAGTTCACCAAGTTCCCCACCAAGACGGGCCGGCGCTCCCTGTCCCGCTCCATCTCCCAGTCCTCCACCGACAGCTACAGCTCTGGTAAGTGCCAGTCCCTGTCCCTGTGTGTCCCACACCCCACACTGGGCCTCTGTCCCACTGGGAATGTGCTGCTCACACCCTGGAGTGGGGGTTGGTGCTGCTGTTTGCACCTGGGATGATTCCAGGGGGTTCCTGAAGCTCAGGCATTGATTAGTTATTGATAATCAATTACTCATTGATTACTTATGGATAATCCTGTTGTGGAGAACAAGAGTGAAAAATTCCTTCTGGATGTTGGCATTCCAGAAATTCCTGGCATTTTTGGCTGTGGCACTGAGTGCCATGATCTGGTAAAGGGACTGGAGTTGGCCCAAGGGTTGGACCTGATGATCTCGGAGGTCTTTTCCAACCCAACTGAGAAGAGAAGAGCAACGAGGCTGGAGAAGGGAGTGGAGCACAAGCGCTGTGGGGAGAGGCTGAGGGAGCTGGGGGTGTTTGTGCTGGAGAAGAGGAGGCTGAGAGGTGACCTCAGCACTGTCTGGAAGTGCCACATCAGGGAAGTTGTGGCCAGGTGGGGGTTGGTCTCTTCTCCCAGGCACTCAGCAATAGGACAAGGGGGCACGGGGGGCTCAAGCTCTGCCAGGGGAAATTGAAGTTGGAGAGCAGGTAGAAATTCTTTGCAGAGAGGGTGCTGAGGGATTGGAATGGGCTGCCCAGAGAGGGGGGGGATTCCCCATCCCTGGAGGTTTTTCAGGTGAGCTTGGCCGTGGCACTGAGTGCCATGATCTGGTAAAGGGACTGGAGTTGGCCCAAGGGTTGGACCTGATGATCTCGGAGGTCTTTTCCAACCCAACTGAGAAGAGAAGAGCAACGAGGCTGGAGAAGGGAGTGGATGTGGCACTGAGTGAGAATCCACCACGTCTTGATCCAACCCTACTGTGATCACCAGCCCAGGGCACGGAGTGCCCTGGGCTGGTGATCACAGTAGGGTTGGATCAAGGGTTGGACTGGATGATCTCAGAGGACTTTTCCAACCCAATCCATTCTGTGATTCCTTAGGAGATTGGCAGTTTGGGCTGGGAGTGAAAAGTGGGAAGGGACACACAGCAGAAACCTGAGGGGTAGGAGGTCCCTGGACTCATAAGATCTGGATTCATAAGACCTTCCCCCCTTGGCTTTCAGCCTGTGAGGGTCTGGGGAGGGCCTCTGGCTTCCCACTGCCAGAGGGCAGGGATAGATGGGATATTGGGAAGGAATTCTTCCCTAGGAGGGTGGTGAGACCCTGGAATGAGTTTCCCACCCCTGGAAGTGTCCAAGGCCAGGTTGGATAAACTTGGAACAGCTTGGTAGAGTGGAAGGTGTCCCTGCCCATGGCAGGGGGTGGCACTGGATGAGCTTTAAGGTCCCTTTCCACCC
>VWZD01001862.1:0-24795 GCA_013396695.1 Sakesphorus luctuosus
GAGCAGCCCCAGGCAGCACCTGGGGCGGCGGGGGAGCATCCCCAGGCGGTACTTGGGGAGGTGCGGGAACACCCCCAGGCGGTACTTGAGGCGGTGCGGGAGCTTTCCCAGACGGTACCTGGGACGGAGCAGGAACATCCGCAAGCGATACCTGAGGCAGCGGGGGAGCATTCCCAGGCGGTACCGGGGCATCCCCAGGCGGTTCCTGAGATGTCGGGGGAGCATTCCCAGGCGGTACCAGGGGCTCGGTGCGAGGCGCGGAGGGCTCAGCCGCAAGAAGCCCTGCCCGGTTTCCATCCTCTTCTGCCACCCGCGCCGGGGTGCCCCTCGCCGCTGCCGCGCTCGGCACAGCTGCTGGGGGGCTGCCTGTACGAGAAGGAACTTCTCGTTGTTGAGATCTTTTAAACGTCACAACAGGAGAAAGTTGTACCTGGAGTACCTTTGCTTCCCGACAATAGACACGGGTTTGGTGGGGCTGTGACACGGCCCGAGTAGGCAGGAGGGCTCCCTCGCTGGCTGGGACAAGTGGGGCTGGCTTTGGCNCCGGGGCATCCCCAGGCGGTTCCTGAGATGTCGGGGGAGCATTCCCAGGCGGTACCAGGGGCTCGGTGCGAGGCGCGGAGGGCTCAGCCGCAAGAAGCCCTGCCCGGTTTCCATCCTCTTCTGCCACCCGCGCCGGGGTGCCCCTCGCCGCTGCCGCGCTCGGCACAGCTGCTGGGGGGCTGCCTGTACGAGAAGGAACTTCTCGTTGTTGAGATCTTTTAAACGTCACAACAGGAGAAAGTTGTACCTGGAGTACCTTTGCTTCCCGACAATAGACACGGGTTTGGTGGGGCTGTGACACGGCCCGAGTAGGCAGGAGGGCTCCCTCGCTGGCTGGGACAAGTGGGGCTGGCTTTGGCTGCAGCTACAAGGCACGATCAGTGATGCAAACCCAGACAGGGCACCATCAAAATTCAGCGTTTGGGGACTGTAACTGGGGACCTGCAGGGTGATGGCAGACGGCGGAAGTTTTTCTTTATAAACTGAGAATGCAGACGTGGAATCACCATCCACACTGATTTTCCCCCCATAGAGCTCACACGCTGATAGAGATTGCTACACATCTCCTCAATTAAGCAGTCAAGACGTGCTGAATAATAGATGAGCCCAGAAAGGCCTCGGCTGCAGCTGGGACTGAGTTCCCAGGTAACTGTGATGGGGACAGCAGGCACACGCTGCCCTGGCAGAGAGCTCCCAGCTCCCGGCTTTTCCAGGGAAGTTCATCTCTGAAGAGCCTGGCTTTCTCACCAGGGGTCTTCTCCCTCACCTGTCCCACCTTGCCTTCTCACCCAGCAGGAAGGACCAAGCCCAAAGACCCAAGCATCCCACCATTCCCCTCCCTCCCCTCTCTGCTCAGAGCAGCCAGTTCCCTGCCACCTTTGCATCTCTGATGCACAGACCACTGCCTACTTTAAATGAGCTGGGGAAGTTACATGTGCATATAAGAGAATAAAGTAAAAGGTAATTAAAAGATACGACCTACATCAAACAAGACCATCAAGTGCCTGCTACATTAAATGAGGTGGATGAGTCCTGCATCCTGCTCAGTTTTAGCATTTTTAGGGGGGCAAAGAATGGGCACAATGGCATTTTACCTCCCCCTCCATACCTTGAGTGGCAATATAGCTTAGTTTAAAAGACTGTAAGGAGCAGAGAAGTGAAAGGAATGAATGTAGTTTGAGGTTATTGCTTGAGTGGGCAGGAGAACATGAAAATTCAAAACATCTCAGCAGCCTATAGTTGTAGGCAAACTCATAGCTGTTCAGGCTATTGTTCAATAAATGCAAATGGACAAAGCAAAGCATCACTGAACTTGAGAGATAAAGGTCCTCTAACAATAGAGGCTTTTTACAGCATTGAGTCCAATTTTTTTTTCCTGTTTATATAAGTAAAACCCAATTTGAGCTACTGGAGCATCAGCTCTTTACAAAGCCAACTACCTTGTCTGGAGCAGCCAATAAGATTGTGCAAGATCCTCTAAAGAAAGCCCAGAATATGGATTCTCATTTCACTAATAAATGGCTTGAATCCAAGCATAAAAACGATGTGACTTTAATGGTTTCTCCAACTGGTAGCCACATTCCTTGTTAGCAAGAGATCCCATGTGGGGACATTAAAGTGAGACATCCCCACATCGTCTGGGAAACACAACCTAGCGGCTTCAGCACACATCAGAGGATGGAGCTTGGTAATAAAATATTCAAATAAGCAATTCAGCCCTAAGTGATTCTGTAGCTACTGGGTGTTCAGATTTTGAAACTGGGATTTAAATATCCTTATATTTCTAAGTGCCAAGTTTCTGTAAGTAAATATGAAACCAAATGTCAAAAGCCGATAATTATGACCTGGCTGTACTTGGAAGTCAAACTGGGTAATTTAAACCCATATTTTGGCTTAGTCCAGGAAAACAATCAAAACCTAGCATCTCTTTGTGAATAAATCTTTGTGAAGTTGGCATGCCACAGGTAGGAGAAGGATCACGTGATGCAGTATGTTCTCATTTTTTGCTTCAGTAGATTCATTTTTTATTGAATAGCAGAGTAAATATTTAAGCAAAACTAGTGTAAATTGCTGGCAGGTATGCCATGCTAAGTAGCAATCATTTACTTTTAAATAATTAAAAGTCAATATACAAGCATAGCATTCTTGTTGCACTGCGGCGCACGGTACCACCGCTCTGCCTACATGTCACTTCAGAGCCTGATTTACTAACAAAGCATTTAGTTCAGCTCAACTGGGGGGGGGGGGGAGGGGAAAAAAAANACCAGAACAGAGATGTTTTTAAAAACCTGCCTTCTGCATTGTGTGTGTTTGCAGGTATTTTGGCTACACAGACCCAGCTATTTCTGAGTAAGGCTGAATCTGTGTCACTTGTGGGGCTGGTAAGGAAAGCACTGATTTCCTTTGCATTATGCATAGTGAAAGTGTCAGGATGGCTCTGATGGCATTTAATTAAATATTTGGCAGTGTTTAATTAATTAAATATTTAAACATTAAATACTAAATAGGATGTGATATCTGCTTAGTGGACATTATGTCTCAATAGCCATTAGTCATTAAATAGGACTCAAATTGGCCCTAGAAGACTCCCCTTAGCTAAGCAAGGTCTTAAGTACATGCACTTTTGGATCTTCATTAATAAGTAATAGAGGCCAATTCAGACTATGTAGCAACACAGAGATCCCTATTAACAGAAATGTTAACGTCTCTGTTTGAGACCAGGCTCTCCAGTCTAGACAGCAGATGAGATGCTCAGAGAGGAGGGGTGGGATGTGGCTCCTCAGGGGATGTACAGGGCTGTGGCCAGGGTGGGAAGGCAGCGATGGGAGAAAGCCCCCCCACGGCTGTGGGATGCCTGCTGGCACCTTCACAGGGAAGGACTAAGGTGTAACCTGTGATCTACCAGCACCACAATGTCTGTACGGGACTATTTGGGGTTAACTTGAGGGGATTTAAAATTAATTACATGGTTTAGTGTTCGCACATGCCTATGCTCGCTGCAAGAGCCCTGCTCACCCAGGGAGCCATGTAGAGCCACCTCGATGTAAATGAGAATCAGGCTCCACACAACCACCCTCTGCCAGATTCCCACGAGTGCTCGCCATGGCCTGATCCAGCCAAACATTACCACATGCCAGCGCTCTAAGCCCACGCTCTTCCCATAGCACCCGCAGAACAACTCACACGCTGGAAACCAAACACATGCACAAGTGCCTGGTGAAGTGTGGTCTATAAAAGTGAGGGGGACTGATGTTTTAAGGATTTTTATGTAATGTATTTGTAGCAGGGTAACAACATTTTACAGGCCCTTGTGGTTTTGAATTTGCTGTTTCATTATTCTCTATTCCCTAGACATCCACTAGTGGCAAACACTACATACTTTTCACCTCTATGGTATTTTTGCTATGATTTATCATTTTTACCATTGAATCCAATACACACTCAAGCACACATTGGTGGTGACTTTCAGCACTGAGCTGCTCAGCAGAGGTTTTGTAGCTTGTACAGGCGGGGCAAAAGGGACTCTGGCTCCCCGAGGATCCTGCCAGCAACCTGTGGCTTTGCAGGAAATGATAAACTGATTGTAACTTTAAGAAACTCTGAGATCATTTTAAATGATGCTGAAGTCAAATTAAAACACAGCAGGGGGATCCCTAATCAGCTCAAGAATCCTTTTCTTTGGGGATCTGTGGTAACATGCCACATGCCATCAGTGGGACCTGTGGAGGGGCAGTGGTGGGCAGGCAGTAGGACCACTGCCAGGGCCTGGTGTGATCATGCCTGTGCTTCTCCCTGGCTCCTGCATTCATAGATCTTCTGTGCCTCCCAGGCTGCATACACGCCAATAATCAGATTGTGCTTCTGCCTAGTAGTTTTTACTTGAAATATCATTGAGTTAGCTCTTGAGGGATTTGTGTCTGGTGACATATATATTGGTACTGAAGTCAGAGGTCCCCTATTGCAAAGATCATCTTGATAGGATGATTATGAAAAAAGCCATGATGGTTAGAAGACCCTCTAACTAGATTTGGTCTTCTTCTTTCAGCATCACATTAGCAAATCCTGCTTTCTCTCTCAGTTTTAGTGATACAATCTTTCTTCTTCTGAATTTCTCCCTTGGGAGCTTTCTACATAGACATTTTAATATATCACACTATTCTCTGCAGAAATCATTTGCTCAATGAAGAGACTAGATTTTTTAAAACTGTAATATTAGCAGTGTTCAACAGCAGCCACGATACCAACACCGATGCCTGGTGCAGGCTGGGAAGGGCTGGTCCTGGATCAAAGCCATCTTAGCAGCAAGTCAGTCCTTTCACCTTTGTGTTTCCACCATGCACAGCTCCCAAGACAGCTGGGACAGGCTTTGGAGGGGACAATGCGGCTTCTGGGATCAGGACACTGCAGAAGACATTCCTCCACCATTTTGCTCCATGCAAACTCCAGCTGCACCTTCTGTAGGTTTTAAGAATTGTCAGTGATGGGATAAGCACAATAAAGCAAGCACCCTATCAAATATTAAGCAGCAGTTGCTGAATTGCCAGCTAGCTAACTGCCAAACACAGGTCTATTTTTCAGTTTCAATGCTTCTTGATGCACAATGTCAAGTTGTCAGAAGATACTGTCTGCAGAACACAAAACAAGTACCAGTGCCATGCTTCCTAACAATTCAGACAGCATGCTCAGCATCCTCTGCCCACGCCACCTTCCCAGGTGACATGAGGTGAGCCCACAGGAGCTGCAGGTGGGCTGCACTGCTCCTCGCACTCACTGCTCTCCCAGTTATTTCTCCTGGTAGCTTTGCATGCTTGTTGCGTGCTGTTAAAAGGCTTTTCATTTCCTGACAATTTATAAATATGTATTGGGCCTGAAGGATGAGGGTAAAGCAACTGCTGTTTCTTTTTTTAAAGAAAATTAAACATGACAAACTTAGTTATTCATGCAAACCATCCGCCTGTTATCTCTGATTATGCAGGATCCAAATGGTGAGGCTGAGTGAATGAGTGCATTCATCAAAGTAAACTGTCAGAGGCAGGAACACTGGGTTTAACCTACCCCTACCTGTTCTCTTTTGTACTTACATTTCATCATCTTCAACAGGCAGTACAGTTTCTTGGTACCAGGAGCACCTATTTCACTACTATCTCTCCATTTAAGGGGGTTAATTAACCTCCAGAAAACAGAAGAAACCCTGCATGTAGTGCTCTCATGCTTTAAAACATCACTTCACCGGGATATTTTAAGCTTGTGTGCCAGAACATACGGTATTTCAGGAACAGAAGCTGGAAGCACAGTGCACACGTGTCTCTGCACACACCCAGCGCCCAAGGAGGTGTGGTGTTATGTTAAGCCTTGGCACGCATGCACATGTACCTGTTCGTGGGAGAAGGAAGTAGAAATAAACCTCACTGCAAAGTGACAGACTGATTTTCACCCATCCACCGACCTGCCCCACAGCAACAGAGAAAAGCTGGGATACCTAAACATGAGGAAACAAGAAAGGTTGTATCATACTGCCTGAAATTTATAGCAAACACTACAATTCATTTGTCTGTTTGAATCCAGAGAAGTTGCTTCAGACATCAGTTCTTGTTCTCAGGAATGGCTTTGAGGTATCTTATGAGGAAGTCCTTTACCTGGCTTGGGAGGAGGCTCCCGTGCAAGGGGCCAGATCAACAAGGGAGTCAAACTAACCAGGGGTTCTCAGGGTGAGCCAGAGGGCGAGGAGGACTTCTTGCAACTTGCAATACCTTCTGTGGTACAATATACTGCTTTAATACCAGGAAAAAGCCACAGCACTCTCCCAACGTGATTTACACTCTATTTGAGTCAGTGTGACAGCAGGACTACTTAACACTACCCTCCGCCCCCACTGTTACAGAGTTATGACTTTAAACGCTGCATATGAATCAAAAATTTCCTTTCCATTCAAGTCCTCCTCCTGCCCTTCTTATCTGACTCATTTCCAGGCTGCCCAATGACCTTCATGCTAATTGATCATTACTAATAGATAAGGGTAATGCAGCTTTTGAACTGTGCTTACTTTGTGCTCTGTACTTCTTGATTGGCACAGGCTGCATTTCTTTGCCTGGTGGACTAAGATCATCTGAAATTAGATCTGAAGCCAGTGGACAATACCCTGCATGCAGGAGTGAGCTGCCATGCTGCTACAGACATTGCCTGAAATGACTAGAAATCCCAGTTCCATCTGAGGTGGCATTTGTAGGAGGGTGGGTGAAGTGGGCTCTTCTCTAACATGCCCTTCGTGTCACCGAGCCCTCTTACACCGCCACATCTCCCAAGAAGGTATCTGAATTCCCTGCTTGGAACTCCCTGCTTGCACTGCCCTGAAGGCTAAGGTGCTTCACAGGTGTTAGCTCAGGAAGCCTCCCCGTGCATCCATCGAGCTGAGTGATACTGCCTTTGGATACAGTGAACTACAAAGGATTTAAGTGACTTGTCAGGAGTTATCTAGATGGCCTGAGGCACAGCTCAGAACACAGTTGCTGCCCGCAGCCTCCTCGGCAGCGATCAGATAATGCCATCCCTCTGCAATGCCCTAATACTGAGGAGCACATTTCATACACAAATGGATTATTACTGGAATCCTATAGATAAAGCCATTCATCTTCTGAGGCCCTTGGGAGTCTGAGTAGTTAATACACATCACAGCAGAATGATATATAAAGCGTGCAACACAAAGACACAGTGAGAAGCATGTGTAGGAGTGTTGAAAGGGAGAGAAGGACCGGAGCAGGAAGGCAAACCTGCATGGGAGACACAGATGTACACACAAGTTCACCACACAAATGAGATCTTTGAGCGCTTTCAGGCAAAGTCTTAAAAAATATCCACGTGAGGTAAAAACTTCAAACTCCAGTTTTTCAGCCACCAATTTTCTTGGAAAGGCAGTCAACAATACAGCAACCATCAGCCCTTTTTCTCAGCCTTGCACATGCATGGGAGAAGTTGCAGGTGGAAGCGGGTGCTGGTGACACAGGACGCCGAGCCTGCCTAGTCCAGGTGTTTGTACATCTGCCCCTTTATCCAAGCACAGTGACAAAAGTAAGAGCAGAAATCCCAGCGCCCCATTTTCACCAGCTTACACCCTGGTGATGAGCACTCTAAGAACCCATTTCAGGCAGAATAGAAAATTAATGAGGGAATAAAAGAGGTTGAGTCACACATCTTACATCTCAAATATGCCTTGCACAAATCAGCCGTGATGAATTGTTGTATGAAGTCTGGGCAAGGCTCCTTGCTGGTCAGAATACAGATAAAGCATGTGTGGGCTTCTCACATGTTAAACAGAACTCATTAAGGGAAAGATGCTGTTTATCCTTTTAATTCTGACCACATCATTCACTCGTCATCTTATTTAGACCCTATTTTTCCCCAGACTGGCAGGTGATATGATTGCATTGGCCTCAGTACAATCACAGCTCACACTCTGCTCGACAATCCAGCAGCAGTGACCAGAGCTTTTGTGCTGGTGCAGCTGGGAGAGCCGAGTGCCTGTGCACGGACATCCCACCCCAAGCAGAACCACACGGCCGGCATAAAAACAAAACCAGGCAACTTTCAGTCCATGAATATACATCTCGTTCTGAGCAAAAAGGAGGCTCTCCAGCAGCAATGCCAAACATGCAGATTAATGACAATGCTTTCCCTGTGAAAATGGCCTTGCTGAGTCCAAACACGTTCTCCCGAGATGCCAGATTTTGTAAGTTAGCAAAAATGTTGAGCTGTCTGTTTGCTTTAAACAATTATGTCAGCTCTGCAAGTAAAATATGTTTCCTCGCCTGACCTCCTCATGCTGTTAGGTAGGGCAGTTTTTGGCTGGCTTTTGCTTTAACACAGACATTAGGGGACAGCTGGAGGGTTTCCTTGGGAAAAGAAGGACACAGCCAGTGAGAGGAGAGGTGGAGGGACCAGCAGCACCATCAGGCTCATGCAGCAGTCTGTGTTACCACCTGCTGCATCACAGCAAAGATCTAATACCCCAAGAGAGGTACAAGCCCTGATCAGTATGGGTTTAAATCTTCAGTGCCAAGTAAGAACAGACCTGTTTTCAGAAGGCAGCCCTTTAAATAGAAGATGTCTGGTGCCACACTTTATTAGCAATATAGCCCTAAAGCAGACAAGACAAAGGAGGTTATTGTTGCTGCTCCCACCTCTCTCCCCAAAAGGGGAGCTAGAGTGATTGAAGAAGAGAGAAAGTGAGATTAAATGATTTATCCAGATCACAGTAGAAGTTAGTGACACAACTGGGAATTGCAGAGACTCCCTTGGGTACCCACCTAGTACCTTAAGCACAAACTCAACCTTCTCCACAGCACCAGGTCAGAGGCTGGGTCAGGCAGCCTCTGCACTGGAACAGCCTTGTCAGTGCCTGGCACTGGGCTGCTGAGCAGAAAATGCTATCAATGGCCAGGGTGGAGCAGCAGTATTTACATCAGAGCTAATGAAGGCAAATGCCCATCACTTCCTTATGATTTACACCAAACACACCATAGCCAGGATCAGCTGGAAGAGCCCATCCCTCCCCCACCTTTCCAAAGAATGCTCAGCCATACTCAGGGGAGCTACCCCAGCACCCCATACTGATGGGACTGGGCTGGAGCCAGCCTGCAGGGTGTTTTCCCAGGCAGGAAAATGCTCACTTGAATTTTCCCCCCACTCAGTAAAATGAATCACACAAACGTAGTTTACCCTAGGGTGTTACTTGATGTGAGACCACCTGAGGCTTCCAGTCTGGAAGACATATGGGAACACTGCTTGGACAAACCTGGGCTAGATGACAATAGCCTTGAGTCAGCTGCAGCAGAAATAAAACTAGAGGGCAACCTAGTGACAGTGCTCACACAGGTATATCCCAAATATGTTGTTAGTGTTATCTCCAGAGCCCATCTAGATAGCATTCTGGTATGCAGAAGATCAGGTTTGGGAAAGGCAAAAAAAGCCAGAAAGGTACTGGGTGTTGTGCTGAAATGGTTGATTACAGCATGAGTCAATTCTGAATAAATGGGGAAAAACACAAGAAAAATAAACTTCTTCAGTTTTGCTCTGCTTTGGAGGGACTGTGAGATGACACATCTCAGAGTCCCTGGGCCATGCAGCTCCTGGACCCTCTGGTATCTCAGCCTGCTCTGAAGGCTTCTGCTCAGAGCTCTCTGTCCTACATACAGAACCTTCTTCACCTTTCCACTAATCCATAAAAGTAGCTCCTCAGGATGCAGCTGAATATAAAGCAAATAGTCACCTCAGCTCAAACACAGTAAAGAAGTGTGTGCATGAAAATACATAGTGGTTGTAAAAGGTGTTTCCCAGGTTATAATCATGTGAAGAGAACAGAACTGTGCAACAAATCCAAAAGCCATGACACTTCTGACACTGATGTTTCCAATTCCAATCTGGCAGTAGGTGAGGACAACACAGTTTGCTCTTTCCAATATTCAGAGACAGTTTAGCATCAAAAAAATCTTTCAGAGTGATCACAGTCCAGGAGAATACATCTAATTCCCTCTAAAATAATTTGGAGCTTCACTGGGTAGAAAATTGCTATTTCTGCTCCAATGCCAGAGAATTCCATTTTTAATTATAGAAATTTCTGTTATGCACAATTATAATATTCTTTCATATTCTCCCTCACTCTTAGTTCGAACACGCAATTAGCTTTTTAAACTACTGCTATGCATTGGGCAGACACAGGTCACTCCTGCTGCAGAGGAATGCCAATGTCCCTGCCTCCTGAATCAACTCAGACCAAATAACAGAGGATGAAGCATCTTTTCTGTATATTCCAGGACAAATTACCCTAACAATCAATGACTGCTTGGATCTAACCTTCAGACAGGTGAAATTAGAACATAAAAACGTTAAATGCCTTCTCCAACATGCAGATATGTGTACTGATGCCTTGTGGAGAGAATGCAAGCTAAAGACCAAATTCAGTCAGCAGGCTGAGAAAACCCACACAAGAATCCACGGCAGAAGTTGGTGAAAAATAGTAATCCTTTGCTACTGCCTGTGTCTGCAGCATCAGGAAATAAAGGGATAAATTCTCATGTCCCAAATCAATAAACACAAAATTATCTTTATACAATAATTAATCATCCCGTAGAATTAATCAGCTGAACCAAAAAACATCAACTTGTTTCTGAGGAGCTGTTGGGGCAGCAGCTGGAGATTTGCAGCTCAAACCTGTCATGGTCAGATGAAGTGTGAAGATTCCAAACACACACAGTGTGTCCAGACGCACACACCAAGGATTAGTGTTTGTAAAGATACAAAGCCAGTGAATCAGTTGCTTTAATCTGTGGCTGCATTAAACTATCTCTGTACATTTTAGTACCTGCTTTTTCAGTTCTAGCAGGAATTTAGTGCCTTTGCTGATCAGAATCAATAACTTTAATTGGTAGTTTAGAGTTAGGTGCAAGGTGTATTGACACTGATGAAAATTAGTTGCTTAATTCATCAGCTACAGAAGGGACCGTGCTGGGGAAGGTGGTGGGGAAGCCAGGGAAGGCTGCTGCTCTCCATGCCCCATTCCTCAGTCATGGAAGGATGGAATGGGATAGGGCTGATGCAGTCAGGCAGCAGGAGGGTGTGCAGGCAGCTGGTTGAGTGTGCCCAGAAGCCCAGGCTGTGGCCACACCACTGTGTGACTGGACACAAGGGCAGAGAGCAGTTAGGTAAAAGTGCCAAAGAGTGCCACATCCCTCCTGCTGCCCGGGGAGCTCAAAGCATACAAAATGTGCCCAAGGACCTGAGGGAGGTGGGCTCCCAGTGCCACAGCCAGGCTGCTCTGTGGTTTGGGGGCTTTACATGCCCTAAGCAGGCCCCTTGCTCCTTAAGGAGGAAACTCTTCCTTGTTACTGACCAAACACAAACCAGAGCTCCATGGGCAGAAGAGCAGACAGCGCCTGCACAGGGGGAGCCTGGCAGGGAGCTCCCAGCTGCCAGAACACCCATTCCATCATCCCAGGGATCCACTTCTGGTATCTTCTCTATCAACAGCCTCTGCTCATCACAATGAAGAAGCCATATACATCAGTCCCCCCATATTTTCCAATTAAGCTCTTTTGGTACAGATCAAAATTAAAACACAGCTACCTTGCCGGCACATTTGAAGTCCTCACTAGCCAGCAATGAAAGGGTCCAGGCTGGCCCCATTCCCCATTCTATAGTGCTCACTTGCAATTACAGCACTTTTCAACTTCTCTCTTTTTTTTTCTTTAATTTAAATAGATTGAGAGGAATTAAAAACCCCTCATCAATCAGATTTATCAAATAAAACTGTAGAGGTAGGCCCAGCTGCAGCTACACATGTCAAACTCAGCTGCAGATATGAAAGGCTGTAATTCATAGGGTGCTCAGCTTTTTGAGAGTTTAGCAGCAAAGCTAATCCCATTGCTATATTCCCAAACCTACAGAGGTGCCAGACTCTGAGATAGGCAAGGATTGGTCTCTGCATACACAGATCTGGACTCTGCCCGCTGTGAAAGGGGGTCTGTGCTGTGCTTGCTGCTTGGGCATGATCCTTCACATTCTGCTGCAATGTGTCAGGACTCAGGAAGGACTTTTGGTTTCTTTCCTTGTACTTGCATGCGTGTGGCTGAACAACTTGAATACATCATGTAAGATAGTATGCACAGTTTACTCTGGTTGTAAGAGTTTGAGTGAAAGGGAAGAGAGTAATGGCAATCAGGTAACATCCCCAGGTACCTGCAGAAGGATCTTGAGGCATGGGTGCAAGCAGTCTTGAAGGGGTAGGAGCTGATGATGATGAGGAAGAGATATCTTAGGAACAGAGAAAGGCAGAGGGGAAGAAGCTTTCACCCATTCTGTTAAAAATTACTGCTATTACCACATAACCTCCCAAATGCCACTGTTCTGGGACAAAAGTGATGCCCATGATTCTTTTGCAGGTCCTGCTGGCCACTGCTTCTTGCAAAGATGCTGATCACAAGCCTCCTTCTGTCATGGCAAAGTGTGAGGGGGACACTCAGAATCCACAGCATCCTACCCCTCTCCCTCTGCTTTTCCATATTGCTGTCCAAACAGCCAGCTCTGTGCAAAGAACATCCCAGCAACTGCTGACCACAAATAACAGGCCTCTCCCTGTTAAAAATCTCAGGACATTCAGGGACAAACATGTGTTTGTGCATAATGAGAGATACTCAGGGATGCAAAAGCATGGAGGTGCTTCATAGTTTTCCCCATCCTTATTTTAACCAAAAAAAAAAAAACAAAGCCAACAAAATACAAAAGGAGAGGCAAGAGCTATCCCAGCCGACCTGATGGCACACAAAAGCCTGGCACACCAGCTCTGCCCTTGGCCTCTCCTGCCCCTGAGTGCCCACGGAGATGCTCTCTGACAGGGAGCATCACACCCTGTCTTTGGGCACAGGTTACAGTGCTGAACAGCATCCTGTGTAGAGAGATAAGGGCGTGACATCCCTTCTCCCCTCAGGCCACCCAGAGCTTTGCCCTGCAGTGCCTGGACCAGCCCACATCCTCAGCCACTCAACCCAGGGTGCTGGATGGCCTTGCTCTGGTGCTGCCATGCAGTTTAAGGCAGAGCTGCTAACACTGAAAAATACCAGCTGGCTGCGCTGACATCAAAGCCCGTTGGGTTTTCTACTACCTGACAGAAAGACACAGCAACAGCACAAGCCCTCTTTGACCACTCCCTGCCAAATCCCTTCTATGGGGATCCTGTCCTGACTCACCCGGCTGCCCAGCAAAGATGCTTTCTGCAAAAGCAGCTGCTTCAGCATAGACCAGCTTCTTTAGCAGAGGTTTCCAGCCACATCTCACATGGTAAAGGCTTTCAGTCATCATTTGCCTACAAAATTGAGCTGGTCTCTCAGACTGTTGCCAGACTCTCATGTCTTCCAACAGACTCCATCTGCTGGTTTTTTAGACAAGCAACTTCTGCAAGGACAAAGTATTTTGAGATAAATAATATACACTTCATCTTCTGTTCCTCTCAGCAAAACTGTGCAATTTTGGAGATATTTTGTAAATTCAGATTTATGATGATTATTTTTCATACTATGGCTATCACAGTGACCATAGAGAATTTATGGAAGTAATAATGTATTTAAATAGCCGATTTTCAAAAAATGGAACCATTGCAACAGATTAACATTCAAACCATTAATATCCAAGCATATTAAGTCACTTGAAGGATTTTTGTGTGTGTACACATATTTTGGGGTATATTCTCCTCATAATACGTGGAGAGAAGATATGCTTTACTGTTGACATTTAGCACATTTTCTTTATTGCTTTTCATTTCACTGTGAGTAAAAGTGTTATTTGTCCACCCAGCTTTCCTTAGGACGAATGCCATCATTTCTGTTTGCAGACGCAACCAAAAATTAAAGGAAATATTTCAGATGTCAACATTAAATATCAAAAACTGATTTTAAGTAATTACTAATACCCTGGCACATATGCATTTTATTCAGAAAACCCCTGTTAAAAATATTCATTGGGGGATATTCAAATTTATTATGTAGAACAACACAGCATTAACGTGCCGGCTTCTATTTAATGCTTTGGTTCATAGCAACAAAGATACCAATGGGAAATCATTAAACAAATATGCAATTTTTGCAGCATAATGGGCCTATGTTTGGTATCACTTGAAAAAAAAACTCACTGAGCTCAAGCTGACAGAAAAAAATCAACGATCAGGCAAAGTACAGCAACATTATAAATGTTAACAGATTTCAGAAAGTGATTTTATGTTAATTCAAATGTTAATGCTGTCCTAGGCTGCTGAAAGGAGCGTGGGGCTGCGGGAGGAGGTAGATGTTGCCGGCAGGGAGCACAAAGGGCTGGCTCTTGGAGGGTGGGGGGGTTTATTAATTATATTTCCTTTAGAGCCCTAACAATAACATGTCAGTAATCTACACATTCTGTACTTAATTGACGTTAATGATCTGGTGGGGTCCCGGCCGTCGCCGCGAGCCTCCCCACGCCGTGAGAATCCCGGCCATCTTGCGTTCCTCCGGCCCCGCAGCGCAGCCCCAATTAACTCGATGAGCGTGGGGCCGCCGAGCTGCTCCCACCGTGGCCACAGCCAGGACCCACATGGATGTCTTCTGACCCGCTCTCCACATCCCTGAAGGAGCACACGGCCCCCTGCACAAAGGGGTGCATTCATGGCCCCCCCAGAGATGGCCACCCGGCACGCATGGCCACCCCAGCACGGAAAGGGTCCCTCTGGTTCCCCTCTGACACAACAGCTGGAGAGAATCAGGGGTTGCTCGTGAGCAGCAAGTCCCAAAGCACACACTGCCATCCCCAAAACAGCATCCCACATGCCCACAGCTGCTGCCCCTGAGGTGAGGACCTGTCTGTAGGCACTCAGCAAAGTCAGGTATGTGTTTACAGGGATGAAGTGATGCCTCTCAGAGCTACCCCTGCCTGGATTGCTCCACTGTCTCTACCCATGGTGCCATTCTGTTGTCAGGCAGAACACGGTCCAGGCTCCTCCTGTGTTTTACCTTCTCCAGAGTTGGTCCTTTCCATGACATCAGCCACAGGAAAGGTGGTTTCTCTTCAGGCAGGTAGCTGGGGAGCAAAGTTCACTGGGCAGCAGCAGGATCCAAACCTTCTGCAGCAGCCAGCAACCCCAGCCCTTGTGCCACTGGCAGGCAGCCCTTGGAAATGGCAGGAGAAACCTGGAGTCCTACTATAGTTCAAAAGCACATGGAAGTTACAGCAATAACAAAACCAGGTTGTTCAGGGCAGACATACAATGGCTTCCTGGTATGTTCAATTCAATGCATCATCCCAGTAGGTAGGGGAAGAAGCCAGGCAAATTTCTCCATGAGGACCAGCAACAGACCTGCTTTTGTGCATGGCATTTCCTCCCTCCTTGGAGCTACTCTTAGCCTCTACTCATCTGTCTTTCAATGCCAGATATACATCACGACTGCCAGTGCTATAGCCCCAATTCCTTCCTCTTTTCCCACCTTTCATTCTGTCAGCACAGGGCCCCTGCTGTCACCTGTCCAGGGTCTGGCCAAGCACAGAGCACAGTGCCTGAGCCTATGCCTCTCCTTCAGAGAAGAAAAGCAGCCTGTCTGATTCCTTTTTCTTCTTACCTGTATAAACAGAAGTCAGATTTTCTTTAAGTTGTCCAATAGAGGAAGCCAACAGGCAGGGAGGTGTGGGGAAGAACCACAAAGAAAGAGACACCACATGAGTCCAGCTTTGGTAGGAAATCAGGCTGAAAAATAATCGTCACACTGTCACTACAAGCAAATGCCATTCCCTACTAGGGGGTCTCCAGAGCAGTCATCCCACAGCAGCACCTCTCCCACTCCCAGCAGAACAGGGTGGCCCAGGCAGCAAAACATTCAACAAATTGTTCCGTTGCCACTTCTCAGGGGAAAACACTTGCTTAAAAACAGTCAGATGAATTTGGAGTGATCTATAGGGCACTTTGTTATGTTAATGACTGTTACCAACTGTCTCTCTTTATATTAAAGTGTTGACTCATTGTCAGTTGGGGCGAGACAAGACAGCTTGCTTGTGCCTTGCAGTCCTTTTGCACTCACCCAAACTACTCATGTGAAGACACTTTAATATGAAGAGACATTGTCTGTGGCTATTATTAATCTCCTGACTGAAGCCCAGAATACTAATAGCACCATGCAGGATCAGCTAACCTTTCCTCAGAGCATTCTTCATTCTGCAAGATTTTGGCCAAAACTGACACATTTTTCTTTGCTCTCACAAGCCTGTGGCTGACAAGCAGACTTCCCAATCTGAGATGTAAAAGGTTTTCACTTGCCCTCTACTGTGCTCAAATAAAATCATCATCATTCTGGCAGAGGTAAGAGGTGTGCCTCCTGTGAGCCCAGAAACATCAGCTTTACCCTCATCAGACAGCAGCGCTTGGCAGGTCTGGCTGAGGTGAGAAAGCAACTTGTTTATTCTCAGACTGATCTTAAACCCAAGTGTAACAATCAAGTCTCACTGTGAGATGCACAGTCCAAAAATTGCACTGGCATCTGGTAAGTACTGGAAAATGGATATTGGGATGAAAAAAGAAAAAAACGTTAGCTTTTAACTGTTGTCATGATCAATAGTTCCTAACACATAGAAAAATTGGGCTGAGACACTGAGTTGCAGAGGCTGGTGTCTTGGTAGAGTACCCCTCTCACAAAAAAAACCCAAAAAACCCCCCAAAAACAAAAAACAAGTTACACAGAATTGCAAAATAAAGCACCATATTACTCTTCTCTGTCTGACGTTGCTGCTCTGGGCCTCAGTCCAAGAACACTCAGCCCATTTATCCTGGTTACACGCAGAGCACGCAATAGGTAAGTCCGTGTAACTGGAGTCTGAACACGATAACCTGGCAAATCACAGCTGTCCCTACTTTTTTTGCCTTGTGCGGGAGCCCAAACCCATTCCTACAGTTTTATTACAGGCCTAATTTGCAGCCAAACTGTGTTCTATGTGAGGCCTCTTCCATCCCAACTCAAGAAAAAAAAGCAACCTTCTTAGATCCAGAGCAGTGTATGCTGCCTGCTCAAGCAGACCAGTCATAGTCTCACCCTCTCAGCTTCTGCAGATTTTGCATCCTTATGCCATCAACAGTTTCTTTCTGGAAACTCATATGTGTACACCAGTTACTCTGGGCCCCTGAACCTACTGAAAATAAAATAATCTGCCTGCAATGGAAGTAAAAAAATTATATACCAAGCCCTGCTTTTAGCACCAGGAAAATCATGTCTGTGTGGTAGACATTAGCCACATGATTTTTCAGAAAATGTTTAGACTTGTTGCTTTTCTCTGTCAGCAAAACCATTTAGCTCTCGATTAAACCCACTGTCATTTCAGTTTCAAGGAATGTTAGCATATACACTTTGTAAGAAAACCAAACATTTGATCCTTTGATTTTGCCTTTATAGTATAAAAGTATATGTGGCTGAATACATATTTTTAAACAAAGTGTAGACCAGCTGCAAAACTGCCAGAAAGACATTGAGTGCATTTAGAATTAGAGAACCATTTCCACTCCACAGCCCTGTCCATAAACACAGTACCTCCTCCTCTTTGCAATGCTCATGGGAACTTGAGAATTACTTCTCTAGCCAAGGCTAAAGCAGAAATGTAACATTTGAGACTAACAACGCATCACAGGAACACGTGCTGATAAAAGGAAATCCTTTCCCCTCAGACAAAGACAGGTTTTGTCAGGCACCTGCTCTCCTCCACCCCAGGAGCAGGGGCTGGGACATACCTCACTGTACAGGCACCAGGCAGAAGAAGCTCTGCACATCATCTTTCCTTGTATCCCAGGCAAACACATATCCTAAGGAAAACGTTTTTAACTTCCATATTTTTCCTCCTTGAATATTATTGCCATCATGCCGAAACATCAAAAACCAGTAATTATAAAAACACATTTGCTTTCTTATTATACAAGTTACTTGAGAATATGTTCAACTTGTAAAACAAGCCCAGTTTTCAAGCAGGTTTGCAGTTCCAATAGACAGTCTGCTCCTCTGAATTGCCAGCAGCTGTAGGACCAAAGCCCTCTGAGATCAGAAAAGTTTTCCTTCCTTCCTTGATAGCCATCTGATTTAATTTGCCCTCAAACATGCCAGCCTGCAGAGTTTTGAAATCACTGGTTTTATTCAGCCTACAAAGAACACTTTCTTTTTGTTATCTCATATTCACCTTAAACAGAAATATAAAGCTTCATATACAAACTTACCCTTTGTGCTTAACACAAACTGATTATTTCAAGAGACTGAAAGGAAATAGATTATATAGTATTGCAATATTTTGCAGCCTTAGTTATATGTTTGATTATGTATAAGTTGTGGCAATAGTAGACAAGTCAAAACTTGAGAGAAATAGGTTTTGTACTTTAAAGGCAAGACAATGTGACTGATTTGCAGGTAGCATGGCTGAAAGAGCCCATCAAAATACTTAACAACTCAAGCCAAGTGAGTGCTGTGCTCTTAACTTCAAAGTACAGAAGTTTCATAGATTGCTGTAACAAGAAGAAACGGACATTAAAGTCATCTCACATTTGTACATAGTTATTTCCTGCCATATCACAGAAACATATGCAAAAAAACCCCAAACCAAACCTCTCAGTGAGTCCACCTTGACTGACCACCCCATGGCTGGGGTGAGGGCAGGAGGACCAGAAGAGGGAGCGAGAACTGTGTTGGTTCCTGCCTCAGGAACAATGGAGCTGCATCCCCTGCTTAACATGCCAAACCAAAAAAATCTCCCCAGAGAGAATACAAGAGCCCAGGTCAAGCTGACCTTGGCCTTGCCAGCAAGGAATAGCTGTGCTTAAACCCCAACAAATTCAAGGCTAGGCAAGGTCCAAGTTAACCTGTGTTATTTCATAGCATATACTCGTGTCTCCCTTTTTTTGAGGGGAGAGGGTTGCGGGGAAGTTTTGGAAGATGAGGGTACAAACAGTCTGTTGCTTTAAAAGCATGTTGTTAAACATCAAGAGGAAGCAGTTCCCAGAACAGGAAATTTATGCCAACAAACAAGGTGAAGTGGGCCCATCCAGTGTCAACCTGTGCACTTGCCAATCCCCTGCTGCACTGCACATTGACCCCTCCAACTATTTCCTAAGACTTTTACCTTGCAGCGCCCTGGCTGGGTGTTACTTCCATTACAATCTGGAAGGAAGCCCATTGTAGGCTTTGTTCGGGTGCCCTCACACCTCCCTCCAGGAGGGGATGCTGCTGTAAGCCTCACACACTTGCACAAGGTCCAATGTCACTGTGTGATCAAAGGAAGTGTTCCATCCAGCCCCCTGAATTCAGGCTGCTGCTGCTGCTATGGGAGAAGGCAGCTGTGCTACTCAGGAAGGAAGCAGCACCCAGGAATGGAGGGAAACTTGAGGCCAGGCCATGAGAGCTTGCACGACTTGCAGCTCCCATAGGCTGGCCGCTTGCCTCTACCTTGTGCAATCAGGGATGCAATAAGTAAGCCTTGACAACCAAGAGGAGATGCTGACCTGAGACCTAGAAAGGGACAGATGGCCAGAGAGATCATCCCCCTGCTTTAGAGCAGACACTATTTCTATGAACTATTGCTAGGTAGCTACAGCATTTACAACAGCAGAGTACCTAGCAGACTCATAGCAAGGACTGCCACACCTCCATCCTTTTTGCCCACCAGCACTCCTCCTCCCCAGCTGCAGCCTCAGCTTGCTCATTTAGGGTCATTTCCTTCAATACGGCCACAGCTATCACCAACTTCCAATTTTACAGCAGCAGTAGTGCAAAATTAGTGCCAGATTCAATTCTCTCATTCAGTTTCTCCAATGGCCCCAGCTTTCAGACCAAGGTGAGGGTTTGATACATCATTATGACAAACCTTTCAGGAGGAGGAAGATAATCATATGCCATCTGACTTACTGAAAATTCAATTTACTTTGGAGCATGCTTTATGCTGGTCTGTAGCTATTAGAGAGGGAGACAGTTTCCTGTTGGAGTGTGCAGCACTGCTCAGCTAAATTGCTCTTTCAGGGTGCCCAGAGCCATCAAGCCTCACCTGGGGTTGTCATCTCCTTGAGCCCCCTCCCCACCACTCAGGGTAACACACTTAAGAGTCAGAGACAGCTGCAGGAACATATTACTTGATATTAGCTCACCTTTGTTGCAGAAACTTCAGTCCAGTTGTAAACACACCAAATCTTTTCCTCTTACCTAGACAGGCAGAATTCCCTCCTTGCTTCCCACTGCCAGACTGCACCAGGATCAGAGAGAATTTGGGAGAATAGGATCCATAAGCAAATATGGAGGAAACTCCTTCTTGGATGTGCTTGTTGTTTTTTTTTCTTGTTTTTTCCAATAGGGACAACTGTCCTCCTTATAATCAGCTGCACTGTTCCTCCCTAAAACAGTTTTCAGTCTGTGCTAACCAGGGCATAATTTTTAAGCTACACTAGAAAGAGAGCACCCCACTCAGACACAGAATCCACATGTGTTGCAAGACAACCAGGAACAGAGATTCTTAAACGTGAGATAAAGATGAGCAGGTAAGCCAATAGCTCTTAAGGTAAGTCACTCCAGCTGGAAAGTGCTGCATCTGCAGCACTTGACTGCCTTCTTACCTGGGAAGATGCAAAGCCCTGATCTCCATGCTTGGAACAAACTGCTTCCCAAAACAAGCTGACCTTTCAGAAAAGAAAGTTATAAAATTAGCAAGATTACCATTTGAAGGAGAGATCAAATTTAGAGAGAGGTCTTTTATCTGAACACTTACATTTATAGATATATCTCTGTCTCAGATCCTGGTTTCCCACACAGCCCAGAGAACACATGGGACATCTGCATTCACTCTTGCACAGGTATTAACCATAGTTAACATTCACCTTTAACTGAAAGTTAGAGTTCATTGAGTCTGTAATGTTACTACAGAATATTTTCTTTAACAGTTAAGAAATCATAAAGAAAATGCAATCTCCATTTTTAAGAGGGCAGTTACAATTCCACTGCTTGTTTTTTTATGGAAGAGATGAAAGGGACTAAGAAAAAAGTAACAGCAAAAGGACTACTTACTGAAGCTTGCCTGGTGTTTAGGAATTAGGCCTAGAGACTACCTTTCAGGAGGGTTATTGTTTCCCCTACACCCATTTTGTGTTCTAAACTTAAGGATAAAGTACCAAAATGTGTCCTGGCAAGTCCTTCAATGTTATAAACTTTTTCAATAGTTGTCAAATATAACATTCCCTTGTCTAGGACATGCAATTCTGAGAAACTAAACCTTTCCTGAACTGGCACCAGCAAACTTGTTCCACTCACATTTCCACTTGCTTTGTTAACAGAGAACATATAACCATTCATTGCAAGGAAAAAAAAAGCCAGCAGCACTAAATAATTTGCTTACCATGAGTTACCATAGGCAATTTTATTACATTAAAGCTTTAACATTATCAGTATATTGAGTCAGGGAAGAAAAAAAGGGGAGAATAACAAAAAGAACCCAAAAAGCAGCCTTGCTGGAAATTAATGTTTAGAAAAACTAACCAACAACAGAGTAGGAGCTTCCTGAAGTAGTAAGTATTGTAGCATTTAAGTTGTCTGCAGCAGGACATGATGAATCCTGGTAGTCTCACAACAGTTTTCAGTGTTGTTGAACAGTCCTTTTCCATCTATTTCTGTATTTCACTCTTCTCCAGAACCATGGCTTTCTAGAAAATGTCCTAATAGGACTTTTGAGATTCGCAGACATTACAAAGGTCAAGGACCCTCCTGTAAAAAGGCACACATCTCTCCAGAGTTTCCTTTTGCACAGATTATTTGTCAAATACTAAGCCAAAATCCTAATGTTTAAATGATTATTTTTTAAGAGGTAACTTTTCCTACTGATCACCTCAATAACAATCATGTAAGGGTAACAAGCCAGACAACCTGATTCAAGAATTTCCCAATATGCTGATGATTACAAGTGTGTTGTGGAAGAATTCCCCATATACTTGTCATGTTTGTTATCCCCTCCCTAGCCTCCTGCATCTGGATAGCAGAAATCCAAGTTGTCAACATGACAATTTTATCTCAGTATCTGAAACAAAAATTGCAATTGATAAGCCAAGAGTGGTAAATAAATAAAGCAATAATTACCACACTATTCATCCCCAACTCCCACACTACTAGTGGTCACAGTCTGAAAAAGACTTTAGCTGAACATAATTAAAAGAAAAATAAAAATATACATAAACCAGCTGTCTTAGACAGCATTTTTATTAAAAATGAATACACAGAGACATAGCAGCTTTTACAATAAAGAGTTTTTAAAAAGGCATCAAGTTGTAAGCCAGCCATTCGAAAAAGAGGCTTTGAAATGTTGTCTTCCACACCATCTTTTGCCCATTTGTCCCCAGGGGACAGATTACCCAAAGGCCAAATAGGCACAGGAACTATTCTAAACTTCAAGCCCTTTTTCTGAACGGTTGATCAAGCATCACCCTCCGTAGCAGCATCTGGAGCACACTTCGGTGTTCTTTTAAGTGGCTGGTGTACTTGATCCATTTCTTTAAAATATTTTAACATTCAATAAAACTATTTCAAATAGAGAAACTCTTCTGTCACATGAAAGTAAGGCTTCCTTTTCAGATTCCATAAAAGCTTATGAACTTCTCTGGCAGCATTTCTGTAATGGAGCAGGAGCTAAAACCAGCAGAACAGGCACTTCAGCAAAATTGTCTGTCAACAGTTTCTAAAGTCATATTGATTGCAGTCCAGAAGACAGTTTCTTACTACTTTGTGGTGGTGTAAGGACACCAGTGGGGAAAGGTGAAGTCCTATTTTGCTCAGCCAATATGGCTTGTTTTGCTTGAGCTCTGTCCTGAAAGTACAGGGGAAAAAAAAAATTGTTACTTTGGTATGTCTATGCAACAGATCAATATAATTCAGTGTTTCATAACTTGATAGATTGCTAATCTTGAAATGCATCTCTGTATCTAACCCCCCCCCCCGCCAACAGTAACTGAAATCATGTAATACACAAAAGTTACTTGTAACTATAGTCATCTTGTAGTACAACTCAGAGATCAGTATTACCTTTTGGAAACTGATAATTAGCATTATGTACTCATAAGATACAAGCATTTGATACCTTCAAGAAAGCAAAATCCAGAAACCAACTGAACAGGTGGAACTTCAACTTCTACTACAATTAAATAAATCAAGTAGAAAAACAACCCTAATAGCTAAGATTAACCACAAATTGTTGGGCAAGATTTTGATCCTCTGCAAGTTTCTCACACTAAAAATCACTCTTGCTCAACTGCTCGTCAGCTACCACTGTCACAACATTCCCACAAGATCAAGTTACCAGTTTTTATTTTCCTCTTTATCATCAGACAAGACTGCACTATCTGTATTTCCTGTAGAGAAAAGTCTACCACATGGTATTTAAAGTATCCCAAAGTGCAAAAATATGCTACTGATTTCTAGGATAATTATCTGCCATTTGAGATGAAAGGATGAAGCCATAATCACCTTTTAAACTAAATACTGAACAAGTCAGTCCCTGAGACAAATCTTTGTCCAAAGAATTTTGGAACTGGAGTACAACTTTATGCCTTTTATCCTCCAAATACATTCAGTATCAACCTGATAATGCTTCACTAAGTTTACTCTGTGTTCTAACCAAAGAAACAAGACCAGAGATTTTACAGATTTTGTCTTCATTCTGCACACACATACCAGTAAATCAAAGCTGTTTATGTGCGTCTGTATATTGTGCAAATCTTCGGGAGCTATTCCACTAAAGTGTTTGAGTTTGGAGCTTCCTACTTCCCTTAGAGCCATCGCAAAGGGGACCATCCATTTCACACATTCCTCTATCTCAGAGAATTCATAACCTGCAAGACAAGACACATGTTTATCTGCCTGAAGAGATAACGTTTGTCAATGCATTGGACACAGTTTATAAATGTCGGTACCTGAAACCTTCTGCATCAACTCAGATGAAGAGAAGTGATACAAAGCCGAAGCAGCAAGTATTCCATATGTGTATTCCAAGCAGCCAATATCCAGCACACAGAGATCTAAGAGCTACAAGAGAATAGATGTTTGATAAGCCTAGCACAAGAGCACTTTTCCACATGAAACAGCATTTAAAAGAAATCAGTCTTACCTCTGTTATTTGTACAAATATTTGCTGTGGATATTGTGGCAGCATTACCTCATAAAGCTCATTTAAATACGCAACTTGCATGTAAACGTTTAGCCACGATACGACTGTCAGCGGATTTAAGTTCCAATTAAGAGCCTGAAAGAGTAGACATAGACAAGACTTCAGTGACAATAAAGAGTTCCTAACTTCAACCATGTAGCTTTGTGTGCTTCGGATCAGAAGCTCCAATCCCAGCAGGATAAGGTGTCTTTGAAACATTAACCAAATCCTCTCCTGTACCTCTTCCTGCTGACAGGGTCAGGGAACAAATAATATTGTTAATACATACATACTAGTGGATGCTTTAGATCACTTGTTACCTAGAGATAACACTGTTTTCTAGTTAGTCAGAGAAATCATGCCTCTAAGCAGCACATAAAGTTAACTGAGGTGCTCTTCTATACATTTTTAAAAACTAAAGTAGGACTAATTCTACTTTTAAATAGTACCTTCATAATGATCAACTCCATACTGATGATTTCATCTTCTGTACAGGCTCCATCTGTAACATAGGCAAACTGGTGCAATTTTGGTGGATAAATTTCCTGGAAGACA
>VWZD01001862.1:34712-75545 GCA_013396695.1 Sakesphorus luctuosus
CCGCTTACCCCTTCCCTCCCCAGGCCGGGCTGTTCGGGCGGCTGAAGGCGGCGGTCATTGGGATGGTGCACGTGGCAGCGCTGCCAGGTAAGCGGTGACCGGCGCCAGGACCGGGCGCTCACCCCCGGCGTCCCCCTTGTCCCGGCTGCGGCCCCCGAGCAAAGCCCGCGCCGCTGAAAGCCTCTTCTGTCCCTTCAGCCGCCACCACGGGCCCCTCGTGAAGTGCCCTTAAGTTTGGGCATCTCTTTGTTTCAGACGTAAAAAAGGCAGGAGACGGTGTCCCATAAGGAGCTCAGCTGAGAAAACAAGGGCTTGGGCTTGGTGAGCTCAGTGTTTTAAGAAACAGTGTCTAGGGAGCTGCTCCAAGGGGCACTGGGACAGGATACAGGTTGGATGGAGCTCCCACACTTGGAAGCTCACATGGAAGGCGGGATCTGTTCCACCCTGGCATCCTGGTCTGCCTTTCCAAGGGCTCAGGGGCAGCAGAGCTGGTTACAGCAGCAGATTTTGCCCTTGACAGGCTGATGCCCAGAGCTCACCCTGCTCCTGGCTTTAGCCAGCCCCCATTTCAGACTCCCACTGGCTGATTTAGAAGCCTAAATATCAGAAATTACTTTGGAGGTGATCTTAATGGAAACTCATGGCACTCCAACAAAATCCACATGTGTTCTTTTCTGCCACGAAACCCTTAGTGCTGAAGGTCAAATACAATCAGCCTTGCTGATTCAAGGTAGCTTTAACTGCTTTTAAACTCACTGGTGTTTAGGATGGGTATTCTGCAGACCGAGAAGTCGGTTTTGTCCATTGGAGCATCACTAATGCAGGATAAATTATAATATGTACAGAAATAGCAAGCTAAGGGCAGACCTGTTGCAATAAGGGATTATAGCAGACATTCCTCAAGATCACAAATTAGATTTAGGAGCTGAATGGTTACAGCAGATGTGTCAAGTTCAGCTAAAGAAAGAGATGTTACTGAGGCATGTCACAAAGAGGTAGAGCAGCCTTTTAGCAAGTTTACCCTGTATGTCCCTCTTTCAGCATGCCAATCCCTGGAGCTGTCCCACCCCACAGCTGTTACTGTCCATGTTTTGGGTTTGTGCCCTCGGGTAAGCAGCATTATTCTTGCAGGAACACCAAGAAGTTCTCTTCCATTGACCCAGATCACTGATCAAGCTTGCCAAGAGGCAGAAGCTTACAGGGATGCTGGAGTCGTAAGTTTTGGTTTCTTTCTTCCTATGGCAACCATTACACAAAATCCCTTCTGCATAGCCAAGATTTTTAATTGATTCTATACTTCATCAAAAGCATCCTAAACCACACTATTTAGGGAGATGTTTAAATCTACATCTGTAGGTGTGAGAATGTGTGAGTTCGTAGTAAATCTTGACAGCGAGAAATGATTAATTAGGCCACAGCTTACAGGTGTCACACTCAAATACAGTTTATTCAAAAGCTCCATGGAGAGAAAAAAGACAGGTAAAAGCTCTCCTCTAACTCCCCATTACTGAATCTTTTCCTTACTCATTCCCACCCATAGCTTTATCCCATAGGTTGAACCACAGTGTCTATAAAGCTCATCACAGCTTTAACTGGTTGACACTCTTCAGCAGATGTTCATTTTTGCTATGGGAAAAGTTATCTCTCAAGATTCCTTTCCTATGAGCAAACCGACCTGAAACTTTCTTATCTTACTTATTTTCCTAACTGTTGGTCCTTTTCACAGAACTAAAATCCTGCTCCTGTCAGCAGGCCCCAGAACTTCGTCTGCCATTCTAAAAACCCTTTTTCTCAACTAAAAAATCTTTCTTCATTCCTACATACATCTTTTATTTCAACACAGGCCTTCCAGATTACAAAATAAACCAGAAAATAAGTATCACTTGCACCCAAAATAGCTGAGAAAATTTAGATTGAAGTTGTACAATTCAAGTTGCTTAAGTTGGATTACCATCAACTTCTAAGAGTCAAGTCAATTGAAAGGGTAAGAGAAAAAAAAGGGAAAGTGGTTGCAGCATGGATTGTTGGTGTCCTTCTAGGTCTCTGGCTGTAGAGTGCTTCATCAATCCAGTCTGTCAAGCAACTCTATTTTTAGCTCTGTATGACACTCTGGTTTCATGCAGTCCTGGAGGAATGCCATGTGCACACTGATACACTGCATGCATACCTCAGGCACCTGTAGGGTACAGAATCACCTCACATTTGTATACCAAAACAACCCAGATAATTCAGGGACTTACCAAAAAAATATCTTAGGCCCTTTTCTGCTTTATTTAACCCTTCTCTTCAGCTCCCCAGCAGCAAATATGCTTCTTTTGCACATCCAGAAGAGCAGGCCCAAAAGGCCAGTCTCAGCCAGAGGCAAGAAGAGGCAGGTACTGCTGACAGAATTGCTGTTGGACCTAAAGTGGTGTAGTAATCTTCATAGGTCAGTAGATTTTAACAGGGTGTGTGTCCTTTTGAAAGGTCAGATGTGTTTTAAACATTTCATTACACCTTATCTTGGGGTGTTGATGTGCTTTTTCTTTGACCTGCTCACAGCACTATGAACATTTTCTGGTGGCATATGAGGCTTGAAACTGTCTTAAGTGAACAGACAGTCACTGCTGTGAGCTGCTCTTTCCAGCAAAACTTCAATAACAGGCCAGTTGAAAAATTTTAATTTATAAACTAGAATGATCCTTTGCAGAGGGAACACAATTGAATAAAAGAGCTTAGTCTAAATTATAGAAAACCGAGGTCAAATTCAAGACAAGTCACACAAAGTGGGTTATGGGCAGAGCACAATTAAGGCTAAATTAGGCAAGAATGCAGAGAACAGAATTTTGAAAGGATAAATGCCATTGTGGTACAATGATGTTTACATAGGTGGGCTATGAACCAGATGAGCACATGCAAGATGTCCAGCCAGTTCAAACAGTCTCCAACTGGAAGTTGAGCAGGAGGAGTAAGCTTTCTTCCTTTTCATGCCTGCTGAAAGAACAGCTGTGAATAGTTCTGTATTCTGTCCTGTGACTTTACATTTTGTTGTTACAGTATCACCATGCGGTATGATGTGACTTGAAGAGTCTTCCTGTGTCAGAGGAAGTGGTTGCACATCTATAACTCATAAAGCCATTCCCCCACGTTCCAGTGCCTGTTTACCCATTTCCCTTACATAATAATTACACACTGAAACCTTTAACAGCAGGGGGAAGACACCAGGTATACCTGAAGGTGAGGGAGGGTACAGAAGCACTTACTTCACTGCTGGCCTACACAAAGCTGGAGCAGCTTTGAGAAAAGTTTTAAAAACTACTAACAAAACCCTTTAATTTGGCTTTTAAACTTTGTCTTTTCAACAGCTGCAATAAATTCTGCAGTTTCAAGTCTAACTGGTTTACCTTTTCTCCTCGTGCATTGCACACTCTGAACCTAAGTGTATTTTTAAACCTACCTGTCAGGTAGACAGAGCAGGTGAACACAGTCATTTCTCTACACATTTGGACAAATTCAGGGCTTAAAGTTATGCTTAGTTTATTTCCTGTAGAAGTCACTATGCATTCCACACCAATCTTCATTCTTAAATCTATACAGAATAGTGTTACAGCAGTGTAACAAACAAATCCTTTTTCAATTCTATAAATGTAAAAGATAATCAGAAGAGCTTCCATAAATATCAGTATGGTTGCCTAATAGTTTCTGCAATTCACTTCTTTAATTTTTCCTGGTACAAGAGAAATTTGAGTTTTCCTGATAAATACTTCAGGAACTTCCTAGCTTTTGCACAGAGATCACCACTCTTGCAAATTCCTGCTCCTGTAGTAGGATTATTTTTGTGTTTCTTGCTCAGTATTCCAAATGAACTGTTAAAGCTCTCTGTTTTTCTTGTGGAAGAAGAGCTAGAAAAACGTAAAGGTTTTGGGTTTTTTTCCCCGCATGGATGTTTCTACTGACAGTGTTTCCAAATGCTGCCTACAGTAGCTGCTTAGATGATATGTAACCATTTGCTGCTATTAGATGTTTACATATTGTCTGAAGTTGCTTGAATTGGTGTTAACATGTAAAAACAAAGTATATGATCTTCCTCACTCCATGTGCGTTCCACTTGGAAGTAAATCCTAGTATATTCAGAGGAAGGTGACTTGCATGACACATTAGCAGCTTAACTTAATAAATATGAAAGATTTGTGATATTAGAGCACAGTAATGAAAACAAGTGAGTGCTCAGTTAGGAAGCCATCTGTGCTCAAAATGTATATGCTTTGTACTCGTGTGTTGCTAAACAATGAAATTCTCTAGACAAGATTTTATAACCAGCAGGCTGAGGCATTATAGTCCCTCCAATTTGTACCTGCTTTTGTTTAAGAGAAATGCAAACTATATAGCCAAGTTAATTTTTATTAATTCCATTCAGCCTGGCTGATACTTGGCTGTAGCCAGAAAATAGAGCACACGTTCCATCTGATTTCATTGATGTAGATCATTTGACTACAGGCTGCTGTTACCCAACTGTAGCTACTTGAGTAGCTGACATCAAAGACAGTTGCTAGTATATGTTTTACATTGTTGTTTTTTAAGCCTGTTACTCTTAAAACTCAGTAACAGTTGAGACAGAATAAACTGTTATTTCTATATAGAAACATATAGGTAGCTAGCGCTTTGATTACTGAGGTAAATGTTTTGAATCTTAGCTACATCACAGTAGAATAAAATAGCAACCAACCTCCCTACAGGCACCTCCTATGGTATGTGCAGAAAAACATAAAATAGTTATTTATCTCTACTGAGGCAGTGATCTGATCTGGAGGTGAGTTTTTAAGGGAATTGCTGGGAAGCTGTGCTTAGACACAGCAATTAATGCTCTGCAAAGGCACCTGATATCCTTTATAAGGGACACATGACTGTGGTGGGTAAAAGGCTCTAACTGTACACTCTTGAGCCTGTAGAATAATGGGTATGATGCAAACCACCCTTCTTTCCTTCCTGCTGGAAGGAGCAAGGCTGTTGAGCTTGCACAGGTTTGTGTTGGTGTGCATGTTTGCAGGTAAAACCTTTCCCTTGGGGGAAACACTGAGCTTAAAGTTGTGCTGGAGTAAAGTTACGTTAGGTCTATGCTGGGTTAAAACTTGCACAACTGTTCCACCTGTTGTGGTTTATAGTGTTGTGACTATTTTTGAGGCTTTTCTGCTGTGATATGTGTGCAGCTAAATTTAAGAAGTCATTTCTGGAAGTTGAATGAGGCTAAGTAAATTATTTTTCTCTATAATTAGAGAGCTATTTTAATGACCTATTTTTCAGTAGCAAACTGTGATACAAAGGGCACTTTGCACATGTGTAGCACTTCAGAAATCAGTCAAACTGGAAAGGAAATATATTGTTTGAGAATTACTTACAATAAGGCTATTACATGTAAGAAACAGTTAAGTTATCTTAATATTGAATGGAAAAGGAATACAAAAGGTATTTGCTAGAGTTTTGACTCATACTATCTAAATAATTTCTGCTTTGGAGGGTATAATACAGTAGCTGTTTCCATAGATGTCTGAGCTATAAGTTAAGTTCCAAGAACTTTAATTTAGCATAAATGTTTTCTTTCTCCCATTTTAATTAGCTGTGTGATAGTACTGCAGTCTGTCTTACATACATACCAATTCAGTAAACACAGAAATCTGTGGTGTTATATTTTTATATAAAATATAAAAGAAAGCTTTGACTTAATGCATCTGCAATTCAGCTTTCTGTATTGCAGAACATATGTTGTTCTTTTTTTAATTAAACAAAACAGAATATGCAAAAGAACAGTCTATCGGCTTGTACCAACAGAATTAACACATTCTATTAAAGTACTACCAAAAATATTCATTGTAACTGTGGACCTCCAGGCCATAGGAAGAAACAGTTGCTGAAGAGTGAAGATAGTAAGTCTGAGATAGAAGAGAGAGGTTTTGGAATCCTCCCATATGCCTGCATTTTGAGCTGGAATTTAATCAGATACTTTTTATGCATAGTACTATAGCTAGGATTTTTTATAATTTATTAAATTAATTAATTCATTAATGTATCTAATGGAATAATTTGCTTTATGCAAATCCTGAACTGCCAAAGCAGTAGCAACGCACAGAAAGCTCAGTTTCACTGTGGAATTTCTGTGGAGTTGTGCCAGACTGTTCTCTTGCTTTTTTTGCTACTGTGTGGCTCTTGAGGAGCTGAACATCTGAAGCCTCATTCCCAGTGGCCTTTCTTCCTGTGTGTCGTGTTGAGTTTGATTCTTGGCTGCCTGAAAGTCTGGGGCTTCTGTTTTGCAGATCCTGGTTCCTGGCCCTTATGATAAGCTTGGAGTTTCCCCAATATCCAGATTTTGGTGAAATTGCCAAGCAGATCATTCTTGAGCCAAGGGCTTCCATGTTTTGTGGCCTCGAGGAATTACCCATATTTCATGGTTCATTGCATTTTTTTAAAATTTGTTCTGTAAAAATATTATAGTTCTACATTAATCCTTTTGCCATATTCAACTACTGGCCAGCTTTGTATTCTTGCTTAGAATTACCAAATGTATTTATGTGTAGAGAGGTCAAAAGGCTGCAGGATTTCTCTTTCTGTTGATACCACAAAGGATTCTGCAGTTGTACCTGAAGCACAAGACCATTTGGTCAGTTCCGGTTTATTGGAACAGTCCTGGCCTCAGTCCAGAGAAAGTTACTCAGAATTGGTGGGGGTTTTAATTCCCATTTCTGAAAATGCTGTGGATTTTCTGGGGACAGGTTGTCATCTTTGTCACGTGGCTCCCTCCCATCACAGGTGCCAAAATGTGGATGTTACATACAAAGTCAAGGACAGCTGTTATGGATGATTGTCATATCTGGTTTTCCCAACTCAGGTTTTCTTGGGCTGATGAATGGCACCAAATAGTGCACAAGTCTAATGTGGAGTTCCTTTTCCATTAATAAATTGTGTCTCTTTGTTTTTTGGCAGCATGTATTTTATGTATTTAAATATTCAGCTGCAAGTAACTTAGTAAAGGCAGCTGTGCCCTCATGCACTGAACATATGTAGGTTGTGTGCTTGGACTGACCATGTTGTTCCATCAGATTATTTCCATTCTTAGTTTTTCCCATCCTCTGTTTAGGTGTTCATTTGTAATGTCTGTGGCTTAGCCTGTAATTCAGCCATTAAATACTGACTGCATTTTATATACTGTCTTATCTTTTACTGCCAAAAGGGCTTCTAGACTACAACAAAGATTAGAGAAACAATGCAATACACATGAAAGTTTATAAAAAAGGGGATCTTTTTTTTTGCTTCCTCTTTCTGATTGTCTCTCTATGTTACTTTTAGCCAAGCTGTTATGTTTAATTCCCAGTTGTATTTTTCCCCCCAAAATGTTGGTTTGGCTACTCTGGTTCAGTTACAGTATCTTTGATATGTAAAGCTCTATTTTAAAGGATTAAGATTTGTGATAAGATTCCAGAGAGCAGACCTTATTTTCTATGTATACAATTATTTTGTCTATTAAACTTTTTGAATTTTTAGAATGAAGCTCCTGGAAAATGTCCAGTTTTTTCTAACATTCTTCCTGCCAATGCAAAATACCAGGTCTGGAATATGTTTCAAGGCTATACTTTTAGTTTTGTTATTAAGTCCTTGACTAAAATTTTATATAATTTATTGTTGAAAACTTTCTGGTATATCATATACAATGATTGGAAAAGTGCATGGTACCAGGTAATGTACAAAGATTTTCAATAAATTGCATAAATTGTATCAACAGAGTATTTCATCATCACTGCATTGTTTGCTAAGAGTATGTCCATGTGGAAGGAGAGGTCTAATAGATAATAAATAGCGATATCTTCCTTCCAGTAATTCTGAATATGGAATGGGAAAAATATCAATAGTTAATACTATGGTGTTAGGCACACTACAAATAGGCACAATAAACAAAAAATTCCTTTATTTATCACAAATAACACTTCCTTTCTGACAATAATTGAATTGAAAATTGCTGTGATTATCTCCAAGTCCTCCATTGTCCAAATGTACTCAATATCATGTATTCCCCTTGGATAATTGAAGTTTGACTTTACACTATTTTTAATGAAGTATAGGATTTAACTCATTTGCCTATGGTTCACATTTTAGGATGGATCAAAGGAAACCAAGTTGATGAATGTGTAATTAAAATCACATTTATTTCTCCTCATGATTTCCCTGCAAATACCATGCTGCTGATGAAAGCACTCATAAGTGGTTGTATGCATCAAATGCATCAACACAATTTACTCCAGATAATCCTGCCTTTGAAGGAAAACCTTTAAACTTGTGTGTCTTTTACTGCGAAACAGTATAGTGGCATGTAGGTACGGGAAAATCAAAGGTGAGCAATTCAGATCTGTAGAAGACCCTGTGAGACTGAAAGCAGCTAAGAATAATCAAGGCTGCAGCTGCTGCAGCCTGTTGGAGGAGGGATCACCCCAGGAGTTCTTAGCAACTCCCAGAGGTTTCACATGAGAACTCCTCAGGCTTCTCACAGCACACCAAAGATGTTCCTGAAAAGAGTCAGGATAAGTTCACCAAAACACTGGACTTGGGAGATATGGTTTATAACCAATTGGGATTTGCAATTAGATGGTGTGAGCTTCAATTTAGCCAATTGAACATAGCCTTAACCCTATATAAACCGTGTGCGGTGTGTTATAAGGGAGGCATTCACTTGATCATACTGGTCTGTGTGTGGTGTCCGTTATTTATATTTTACTTTAGGGGCAAACTAGCCATGTTTTTTAGTTCCTTTTTGCACTGTGTAATCATATTTTTTTTATAATAATCTCCCCAGGATGGCTTGATAATCGAAAACATGCACGACCTTCCATACACGCTGTGCCCTGGGCCAGAGGTCACTGCGGCTCTGTCAGTGGTTGGTGCTGCGGTGAGGCAAAGCTGCCCTCGGCTGGCGCTGGGCGTGCAGGTCCTGAGCGCTGCGAACCGCCCGGCGCTGGCGGTGGCTCTGGCCGCAGGTAACGGCGCTGACGCACCGCTTGGTGCTGGTGTTTGCCATGGCATTTACTCACCGCAATTGCGCGTTGTGCTAACATAGATACCATGAAAAATGAGACATGAAAAGCTCACTGTACCCTGAAAATGCAGAAATTAGATTTTTGAGAAAGGTGCCTGCTTGATTGTAATAGATGATACTTGTGCGCTGCTTCATTTGGAGGCAGCTGAAAATCCCAAGGCCGCTGCCGCAGCTTTCTAGTGAAACCTGTCTAAATATAATGATTAGTTTAAACCTACTCATGTCTAAAAGCCACCTTTGGTGTAACTCTATTTACTTCAGTTAAATTATATTTGAGGATCAATTTAACCCACTGTGGTTAAGCATCCTCTTTCAGCATCTAATTATGTATTGTTGCTACTACTGTTATCCATTAAAACTAAGTTCTCCTTGTCCTTTCTTAATGAATGAATAGAATGAAGCTTTTTATATAATAACAAAAATTGAGTGTACAGGTAACCAAACTACTTAAACTGCCGTTGGGGAAATGAAATATAAATTAATCTACCTTTATTGCATGAATCCTAGACTTGCTACCCTTTCTGCTCTTACTGCTTTCTGAAGTAATTTTAGTTTTTCATATGTAACATTTCATGATGTAAAGATGAAGGTTGGCTTAATGTGGAAAGCTTGTCATGCCTAAATTCATAAATTAAAGTGTTAATGCACGGGGGTTTTTTTCCCAAATTGCTTATGTGATTGCAGTAAGGTTGCACATTTTTGAATGTAAAAAATTCATAGAACCAGGCAGAAGATGCTGGTCTTAACAGAAAACCATATTTCAGGTACAATAATGAAGGGTAACCTATTTGCAGTGGCCATTTTAATTATGCTGAATGTGGTCTGAAAGTTTTACATTCTTAATAGATGTGTTTTGATCTCAGATTGTTTTGTGTGCTTTAGAATCAGAAGTTGCCATTCTCAAACTATCTAGCTACTTGACAAAATGACAAAACCTGATTTTTATTGCTGCAGCAGAACCTGAGTGAAAACCTAAAATAAAATCTCTAAGAGAATCCAGTTTGTTTTTAGAGATTGCATTCATGTGAGATACATAAGGTAATAGCTGTTGGCAAAAATATTACACACCTTATTTTTAAAAGCAGTGGTCAAATTGTTAGTGAGTTATGCATCCTTTGAGGAGCAAAAATCATCACTAAATAAGGAATATGGTGTGGGAACAATGTATTTCTCTTTCAGCAATTATTAATGAGGGAGAGGATTCCTGGAGGGCTCAGGTTTTGCTCAGCTCTACTTCTGTTCTGCACTATTTGCTCTGTAACTGGAGAACACCAGCCAGGAAGGGCCTGTGTTTAATGCATTTCATTGCACTTCTCTAAAAATGGCTGTCTCAAGTTCATTGAACAGGAAAGCAAAAAAAAAATCACTTTAAGCAAAACCATAGTAAAGTGAGTGCTACTTTGTAGGTAGAAAATCCTTGAGTAGTTTTTCTGTAGAAAGTTAGTAGTGACTTTAATGTCAATACAATTTTAATAGGTGACTATTAATAAAGCAAGTCCTGTATGCTTTCACTACCAAAATAACTTGCTGAAGGTGTTTTAGGTAAAAAGCATATGTACCATCTTTTGCCTCCTATGCAGTCATTTCATTTTCCCTGTGGAAATTCCTATCTTTGGTACAAATAACTGCTCTGAAGAGAACCATACAGGGAATTTATAAATGGTGTCTAGGAGAAGGTAATCGATTTTATTTTGTAAAGGGCAGGGGAAAATCAGCAGGTTTACAGTGTGACTAGGAGCTCAACTTCAGCAACATGTGGTTATGCTAATAAATGTGTGGTGAGTAGCCAAATAGTAACAGATGAAATTACTGAATTTTCCTAGCAGCTTGGCAAGGTCTTGGATAGATCTGAAAATAACAGTAATAAATCAGGGGATGAGGCATCTGAAGAGGTTGAGATTTTTTTTTTGTAATTTAATTTGGTTCCTTAAGAAACATTTATTAATTCAATTAGACATTAAAGGATGGAATGCCAGGAAAACTGTGTTTGCGCTTGGTGCTTCAGCAAAGGTGTGGGGCAATGGTAGGAAAATAGTGGGGGACTCACTTTTGAGAAAGAGAGAAGCTCAGGTTCCTTGTGTAGGGGCTGCTGTGGCTGGTTAATTAATTCCACACTCTTAGTATAATCTTAAATTTCTGTTTATTAGGTTGCATTGGAAACTTCCTGTTGTTTTCCAATGAGACAACAAAATGTTTTGTTCTCATGTAAGTCAGAAATGGTACTGCCTATTAACTACTCAACAGCTATTACTTTTCAGATTGCCAAATGTGAAAGTAAGCAGTAGTATCACTCTCACAACTTTATGAGCGTAAAAATGAATTCATTAGTGGAATCTGATTAAGGCTTCATAAAACAGAAGGGTAATGACATGGTGCCTGCACCTATTACACTTGGTTAAAATTTGTATTTTCATGGCCTCCAAAAACCCAGATCAAGAGTGCAGCCATATTAAACTAAGTACCATACTAATGTTTAGCAAAAAGTCTTAAATTACTAAATTAATGAAACACAAACCAAGCATCAACAAACATGTAAGCAGTCACTTTTTAATAAATGAAATTTCTCAGTGAATAGCTCCTGTCTGGAGTTAAACACTGATTGCATGAAAGTGTAACATGTCTCTAGACTCATTGATAGTCTTATGATTAGAGAAATAATTTTTCTTATTTAACTCTGAGTTGTACTGTAAGCTTGGATGTTGTAATAGAACCTATAGGTTTCGTTCCCAGATGCAGAAATCTCAGTCAGGCTGTTTGCAGTGTGTTGATTTCCCCATGTCTACAAGCACCTGTAGCTGTACTTGTGGCACACTCTTGTCTTTGGATCCTGAGAATATTCCGTGCTTTTCACCTGCTAATCTCAAGGCACAGGACAGCTTGCATTTCATTTGGCATCCATCTGTGATGTTTCTTGTTAGCTGGAGTCTGTGTTGCTAAGCAATACAGGCTCTTCTCTATCAGGCATAAGCCTCTGTTTCTGCAACTTCAGGGCTTTTGGAATGAAACTGAGATTTTGAAATAAACAGGCACCTTGTTGTTTGGTAAATAAATTTCCGAGATCGTTTATGTTTATATCTGAGATGTGCTAAGGTGATGTTTCTGTTGCCTAAGCAGTTCTCTGGTGGGTGGGATTGCATTCTTGATGGCTGCTTCCACATGCATTGCTTTCTGTGGTATGTGTCAGTTCTAATTAAACGTGCAGCTGATTCCAAAGCTGAAGCTGCAGCAGCTTGGAAGAGCCCTCTAAAGCAAACTGGAGTAACAGCAAAAGTGCACAAGATGAGTGCAGAGCTTTTACACAGATATTAAGTGACAGGTGAAATAAAACTTCAGGGCTATGAAAGACTGGAGAGAAGAGGGGAATACAATAAGGGAGTCAGAATTCAATCTTGTGCCTCACAACTGAGGGCTTATTACACTGTGGTCCAAGGCTTCGGTATTACAACACACATATTTCAAGGCTGTGTAGGGGTCCCTGATAGTCAATGAATGGCCTGTGTGAAGTAATTACTATTTGTAATCTTCCTCTTAAGTATCTATCCCACAAAACCTTCCTAGTGCAAAAAATTAATGAATATGATGAAGCTCATGTTGATAAGACATGGTGGAATTGATGGTTGGAGTAAGTTTGGAGTAGAGTAGAAAATATATCCCAGACCTTATTTTTCTGTACCTTTGGCACAACTCTACAGATAATTTATTGATGTGGTGCTGTGTAGAAAACATGCTACATTCAGATGGAATCAGATGGGTTGTGTATGATGTGTTTCAGACTGTGTTTTCATGCCTAATTTCCTAAGGAAAGTTGACAACGCTTTTTTGTGTCTCTGTTCTTGATGGTTTTGGACCTGGTGGCCAACTAGAGGCACATTTAACAGGGGAATAGATGTTGGGAGAGAAGTAATACAGTGAAAGAGTTGCTGGAAAGAGGGAAGAGGTGCAAGTTAAAGGAGCTGTGTTTTGACCTACCTGCTCCTCTGTCAGCATGTGCACATTAAGGCAAGAGGCAGGGCAGGGTGTGCAGCTGCCTCTTCTGAGCCACACAGGAACAAACCGAGGGACTGGGAAAGAGAAGGGAACCACAGGGATAGGGAGAAAACTAATGGGCTCTGTGGGAGAGGTGGGAGCTGAAAGCAGCAAGATGGAACAAAATCAGAATATGGGTGAAAATAAAGCATATGTCAAACCTACATTTGTAGAAAAGCAGCATTGAGCTTGTGTTGGGATCAAATAAGAAGGGCAGTAAGGTGGATCTTTGTTTGGTTTTAGTGTTTCTGTTTTCCAGTCTTCAGTTTTAGCTAAAATATTGCTTTTTATTGTTTTCAGGTCTTGATTTTATCCGGGCTGAAGGGTTTGTGTTTTCTCATGTGGCTGATGAAGGGATTATAAATGCTTGTGCAGGTGACCTGCTACGGTACAGGAAACAAATTGGAGCAGAGAACATTCAGATTTTTGCCGATATTAAAAAGAAACATAGGTAAATATAAACAATATTTTTAAAAATATGAATCTAATCATCATATTTGTCTTCATTTTCTGATTTATTTTTTTTATGTCAATTTAGTGTCAGAACAGTTAATGATATTGGGAGTAGTTTATTATTTAAACAAGGCCTTGCAGTGCTGTTAGGGGATATGTTTAAAAATGAATTTGCACCTGGAAGTTGCACGTTGCTGTATCTGCTGTATCTTCAGGATTTAAAAATGCAAACTGTAAAAGTCTTGCATTTGGTATTAAGTGAGATTCTGTACACTTGTGTATATGCCTATTATATTGAAAGAAATTTTGTTCCTGGAGGTTATGCATCCAAGGTTATTTTTTAGTTATGTAAGCAGTTGCCATATAAAAGCATCCAAATCATAATATTTTGGCATTTTAAAAATCTTTCTTTTTCCTTCCAATAACCCTGACTTATTCTACTTAAATCAGTGCTATGTACAAGTTATGTTCTATGATTATCAAACAGAAGGAATTTATGACAAATGAATCCAGTTTCTTTTCTGCTGATACTTTATCTTACCTGTCACATGGTACTTTCAGCTATTTAGATGTCACTCTCTGATTTGGTTTTTTTCCCCTCCAGTAGAACTGCTCGAATGCAATGTATTATACATACTAAATAACCTAATTAAAATGTTTGTATGTAGGATGTGAGTAATCATGAGAATAGCCAAGTCTGGAAGATCTTAAATATATAATAAGCAAGTAATACATTTCAAAATAGGAAGTAAACAATGCAGTGTGGTCAAATTAAGCTTTTCAGGTACTTTCAAAGTGGTTTCTTTCCAATATATGTAAAAGAAATTGATTGCATCATGTCACTTTTTTCCTTAGTCTTGACTGATGAATTGATATTTGGATTATGCTTTCCATTGTTCAAAGGGATTGCTTTTTAAGAAAGGAAATGAGGTTATTGTTTCAGGTAGATTTATAAGCTCAGAAGAAAATGTTGTTGGTTGATTTTTTTAATGTAGAAAAATACACCTGCCACTGAGAGCTGCTATGCTCTTGTTCTGTAAATGAGGAGAAACTGGTTTTGTAGTCTGCTTGCTATGTTAAAACTATGTTCCTTGTGCTAGTTTTAGGATGCCAACTACTCTTCAGTCCTTTTTCAATGTTGTTGTTAGTGTTAGGTACCTAGGCCTGCCTTTTTCCAGCTGTAGAAAGGGAGTGACTTCCTTTTCCAGCCATCGACACATGTGCTGCCTCTGAAAATGGCCAGAACATGCCCTGTCCCAAGTGTTGTCCATACAGAATGATCTAGCAATGAGGTTGGTGCCATCACCACTCAGCCGTGCAACACATTGGCCATAGCTGTTGTTTTCTGTTTTAGTGGAAATACAGAAAAAACAGAGTCAGATGTTGAAACAGCAATGGCTGGAATTCTTTCCAAGTTCAGGACCATTTAAATTAATAGCTGCTATTGTTACAGGTTTCAAATTGTGTCACCCATACATCAAAGCCTGCTGTTCAGCAGCTGGGTTGCAGGTAATTGATGCTTGTAATTGCTGTGTAAGAGGATTCCTGTGATTATATCATAGGTAATAACTATACTTTCAGTTAGTTGGACTTCTGGAATGACATGGAGGTTGTTGATTCTGCTCCAGGCAGCAGGATCTGATTTATGAATGAACATCCACAGCTCCCACTTGAAGTCAGAGAGCTCTGTGTGCTCAACATCTCTGAAACACAGGTGCTCAACATGTAAGCAGCCCTCTCAATTGACACTTGGTGGTTCACACTTAGCAATCACTCTTTAGAGACAGGAGACCTGGAGCAACAGGCTGAGCAGTTCTGCTTCCCTGATGGAAAAGGTTATTTTTTTCCCCTTGATCTGATTGCAACGTTTCCCAGTTTAAAACAGGACACTTGCCCTCCCTCACAAAACCTGCCCTTGGTTGTTCTGGCAGAAGAAACACAGTCTAAATTGCAGGATGTGGATAAGAACTGTGTGCTGGCAGTAACCATGGTCCTGCTTTGCAGTGCCCACGCGCTGACGGCTGATGTGAGCGTGGCCCAGACAGCCGAGGCTGCCCAGCTCTTCCTGGCTGATGGGGTTGTGCTGACTGGCACGGCCACCGGGCTGCCCACGGACCCACGGGAGCTGCAAGGTGAGGGATGTCATCCAAACCTTGCACAGCAGGCACTGACCTCTGAATTAGAGTAGAAATCTATATATTCGCTTAAGGGGAAATCTCTCCATTCCTTAAGGAAAGAGGAAAGAGAATAAACGCTTCCCTGTGGGTTTGATTTTATACAGCAGAATTAATGTTTGAGGTGCTGTTCAGTTCAGATTGGCTGTGGTATGTTTCTAAGCAGTGGTATGGCAGGACAAAACGACAATTATTTCAAGCTTTTGCATGATGCTGAAACTTAAATGAACCAAAAAAATAATCACTGCTTAATTTCTAAAAAGTCCTGATGTAAGAAAAAAGCTACTTTATAGCTTTATAAGGAATCTAATTATAAATCTTTCCATTGACGAGTTAAGCATTTTTACCTTTCACGGTGAGACTGAAAGTCCTGCAAGAAAAGGGGCATTTTGATAAGGCAGCAATCCAAACAGTAATACCAGGGAAAGTACTGCCTGGAAGATTTCCAGAAAGAGTACAAGTTCACTGGTAGATAGGAAGATCTTAACATCAAAATAATTTTTAAGTAGTGTGGACTTTTTATCAAGGGAGGCTCATTTGACATATGAGTTCTGACCTTTGTAAAAGGGCTATGATTCTTCATATTTTGATATTGGCATAAGTTTGGGCTGACTTCATGAAACTGTATTGCTCCCATGCTAGAATTAAAGTTCTATCATGGGGACATTTAATTTTCATCACTAATTTTAATTTAGATTAATGGCCTGAATTTGAATGTCTCGCTACATAAAATAGAATGTGTATTTTTAAGGTTTTACTCTTTCTGACATACTTTAACTTAGGGTTTTTTGAAGCTCCAGTGCAGTGTATTGTATTCAACTTATGTTAACAGATCAGTATGAAAAATATACTTTACTTGCCATAGATAACCTGGACCTCAATCATCTTTTGAAATAACGTGAAGTAATTCAGTGTTTTCAGGGTTTAATGTATATCATACATGCTTAAAAGCATTTATGATGAATGTTGATACATGGGACAGGTGACGCTGAAAGCTAAGCATCCTTTAGAGACTGCAAAATTTCTTTAATCTAGAGCTCCATACCTCCCTGCAGTTAATGTATTAATGCAGATTAAATTATTTAAAAAAAAAATTGAAAATTCTTTGGGCAAAATCCTAGGTTAAATTCTGCTTTCACATATGCTTGTGCAATCTGCATTGATTTCCTGCATCAGAGAGCAAAACCTAACCTGTAGGCTCAGAGTTTTTTTGTTAGAGGACTTCAACCAGCCAGTATCATGGCTTGTGCTTTTCTTTCATGTGAACAAACATGTCAGTCTCTGTCTTGTTCTCCTTCTGGGTCCAAAGAACAAAATGAATCAGAGTTGGCAGCTGTAATGAAGTACACATTAATTTTGTGTTTGGATTTGTGTTATGAAAGCAAGAGCCTGCAGATCATGGGTTTATTTTACTTAGATCACAGCATTTTGGATGTTAGCAGAGCCTCTCCTGAGAAGGATGTTGTCTTAAAACAGTTAAGAGAAGAAGTTAAAACTCAGTATTCCACTGTATAAGGAAATGACAAATTAGGCATATCTATGTCAGGAGATTCTTAAAAGGGATCAGATCTACATTCTACAAAGTTGGTGTTGATGCGAGTGAAATTTTGCATTTCACGAATTTATGCAGCCCTGGAAGTGCTGTATTACAGTGATACACACAATTGGGCACCTTTCATCACACTGCAAAGCATCTCTTGAAAGCAGAACCAAAAGACAGATGAGATTTTTGTCATGTCTTTTTTTCAGCTTTGTTGTGCAGTAATATAGAAGTGGTTTTGCCTTTGTGTCTTTGTGTAGAATTGACTGATTTGTGATGGGGTGTGGGGAGTGTTTCCCTGTCAAGCCAGAGAACTGTGTTCAGTCAGGTTTTGTTTGTAGTTTGAATCGCTGCCTTCTCGTAGGCACCTCCCAGCAGTGCTCCTGGCAGGGGCTGGCAGTGTGCTCAGGGCTGCCTGGGCACACCAGGGCACCAGTGGGCGATGGAGTAGGAGCTCTGAAAATAAGACTTCATGTTGTTAAAGAGCAAGAATTATAGCTGAGCATTTTCAATTGCAATTCATTAATAAACCATCTTTTCATTTAAGAGGTTATAGAAGTTTATTCCAGTTTGCTGCTGTGTAGCATGTTCTTTGGTTGGAGTGTGTGACTCTATCAGGCTTTTTTTTCGGATATAACTGCTGGAATACCTGCTTGGCATTCAGTCTATGTTTTAAGTGACCAGAGCTTTGTGTAATGACTGCTCAGTTATCTCTTTGTACAAAACAAAGTGCCTCAGCTGAGTAACCAGTGGCAAACAAGAACATAATGAAATCCAACAGCTGGCTGTGACTGTCACCTCCTTAATTATTGTTCATAAAAGGGGATTCAAGACTGATTCACCCTCTCACCTTTTTATTGTCAAAATAGAGGCTGCTGCCTTTGTGGTACCCTCAGAGATAAACAGGAGGTGTGAGTGATCAGTACTTTTTCTAAGCCCTAGAATTTAATGACAGAGAACAAGTCCTTTGAATTAAAACCCAAAAATGTGTTACAGTGGAGCATTACCATAAACATAGTGTTGTGTACGGTACAGTGATCACTGCAATGAAAAAGCTGTTAAAGAAGAGTAGTCGAGCAAGTTATTGGCACAGTGGTGCTTATTTTTACTCCACTCTTCGTCATTGTCTTCAAGCTAGGAGCATTTGGCCTTTATTTCATGAAACTTGTGCATACCATAGCTCAAATGCTTTCATTGTGCTTTGCAACCAAGCACGATTTCATTGGATTTTATTAAAGACCTCTCTGCAGCTGTGCTGCCACAAGAAAGAGCACAGTGCCCTCTAGTTACAGTCCATTGAAACGGAGAAACGTGCGAGTTGTGTAAACTTCTGTCTTGTTACTGTAACATCACAAAATTGTCTCCTTTTTCTTGCTGTGTCAAAAAAAAAAAAAAGGAAGAAAAAAGAACGCCAAGACAGCAGAGAGATTTAAAGCAAAGCTCTGTGTTTAGAGACATTTTGACAGTGACTGAACATTGCCATACCAAAGCACATCTCTCTGCTGTTGCTTTATTTTCTTTTACAGGTTAGAATTTGTATTAACACAGCCAATAGACAAATCACCTTCTACTAATCAACTTTAGGCTTGATGTGCTTGGAAAGGACTTAAAAGTAGCATCTGTAGCATTCTTAATGAGGTAATGCAGTCTCACTGCACACTGAGACTCCCTTTGCCATTCTTCACATTGTCAGTCTGAATAAATCTGCAGCACAGGAGGTGTGTGTAGACTCCATGTGTCATGTGTGGATCACAGCAGCAGTTGGATAACTCACTTCTTTGGGAAGCTTTGGGCTGTTTTAGAGTTTCAGATCAGACTCAGATTTCACTGGGTTTTCTCTTTGCCTAGTGGGGCTGAGCTATTGCCTCAGACCCATGTGAACATGCTCTGTTTAATTATTTGGCTCTTCATTTTTCCTACTGATGTGAAATAATTATGAATCCACTACCTGCTACTGTGCCTCATGCATTTGTCATAAAAACAAATATTGACTTGAAGCACAATTCTTCTGGGTATACATTAAAGTACTGATGCACAAATCTGGGGTCAGTTGTAGCACCTTAATTTTGCATTGGTATTGGTGTAAAGCAGACAGGATATTGCTAAGACCACATAGGTATTATACAAAAACCCTCGGATTTTTCTGGAACAGGATATCAGTAATAATGCTACAAATAACTACAAATTAAGTATTTTGTTGCTGTAAACAGAGTGACTAAGAATATTAAATATGCATAGAAATAACTGAAGTTTCAATCATATAAGCATGAGCCATCTGATCTGTTTTACATTTTCAGGAAGGGCTTGTGGAATGGTTCCATTTTTGTGTAAAAATGTTTTTAAGGAGTTATTGTTCCTAGATGGAAAAATGGTAGGGCATGTGACCTAAAAAGAGATTCAAGAGCATTTTAATTGATCCCCTTTCTTCAGTGAAGTAGGAAGGTGATAAATAATTAGTCTTCCCTGAAGCATAATTAATAAGTTAGGCTTCTGATGAAACTTCATTTAAGCAGTGTTTTGAAGCAGACTTTTATTTGTTGCATGTGTGCTTTCCCTAGTCCCCTCAAGCTATAACCACCTTACATCAGATAATCACCAATTAAGCCAATTTATATGTTTTTAAAGGTCAGAAATAATGCCTCTCAATGTTTCTCTAAGGGATGAAGCATCCAGCCCCATGAGGGGATGAGAAGGATGCTTTAGTAATTCTTGAACTGGGCTTCCCCTGCCCTCACCCCCTGAGCTAGTACTGCCTCAAGTTCTGCAGCAAATAGATTTCATTTACCTATTGGGAACTTTTCCATGCGCAAAACAACCACCATCCCTTTTTGGTTTTATTCTAAAAGATGTGAACTGTTGTAACTGAACCATAATGCAGTTTCTGCACAGTGAGAACACACACATTTCACAGTGAATGTGCTCACCAGAACCATGGGCTGAAATTCACCCCTGTGCCTGACAGATGAAGTGGGTCTGTAGTATTTTGAGCCTCATTTTTATTCTATTTCTCCTTTTGGAGCAGATAAAAGGTCAGATGATTAAGTAACATTGAATATAGGAAAAATAAGTAGCTTTTTTGTTCCAATGTCATTCCTAGTTTGATAAAAAACACCTCTCTTTCTAGCTTTTGCTTTTTTGAAAACTAGCTGGAGCTATCACTGGTGTCTGTGTGATCACAGCTGTCTTTCATAGAAGCAAATACATGAAGTGTTTCATAGAACATAATGCAAAAAGTGAGGGGTTTTTTATTTCTTAACAGCTGTTTAGAGCTAAAGGTGTTTTTCTAGAGAACTTGTTTCATTCAATAGTAAAGTAGTCAGACTGTGATCTGTTTCTTGATACCTTTTTTAGTTGAAAAACTAGGAAAATCAGAGTATTTATTGATAGTTTCAAAGGCAGAGCTTAACCTTAATTTTGGTTTTCTTCTCTTCAGAGGTTAAGCATGCTGTGAAGATTCCTGTGCTGATTGGGTCTGGAGTGACTCTGGAAAATGTGAGGAATTACCTGGATGCAAGTGCTCTAATAATTGGTTCGTATTTCAAGAAGGAAGGTTATTGGGCAAATGCTGTTGATCCTGACCGAGTAAAGAAATTTATGGAATGCATAAGTACACTGAGGGAATGAGTTTGTCAGTAAACAGCTATTTGTTTGTGTGTGTACGTGTATAAATGCAGTATGGTACATTGTATGGAATTAAAGCACAAATGTGTGGCTGAATGGTGAATAATATCAAATAAAAATGCACCTCATCTCCATAACTAGCTGGGAAACACGGTGACATTTCATACTGAACTGGTGCTCTGATGTTTGTTTCTAGGCAGCACCTTCCTGTAGGCTTGTGTGATATATTCTCTCCTCTAACTAAAATGGGTATGGAGTTTAAGAATTTTTGGTAAATATTCATCCCAGGTGAGCTGAGTTCTGTTTTGCCTAAAAGTACAGCAGGATGCCCTAAGTTTACAGCTAAAAGTATTGTAAATTGGACAAGTTAATTAGCCTTTCAGTTTTCCCATCTTTAAAATTATAATAGTACCTACATCACACAGGGGCTGTAAGACATAATGAATGAATGGATGTACAGCACTTTCATCTCTTCAAATGAAGGGCTCTTTTAAAGTTCAAGATCATTATTTTTTCATTAGAATTGTGCATTTATTACAAAAATGAGGTAATTGTGTGACACACAGAAGTTTAAGATAATTGGGATATTGATTTACTTACAATACTTATTAGAGAATAAATGTAAATATTATATTTTAAGTAGAGTTGGAATTTAGTCAACATGTTTTTGCAAAAATTGGAAGTTTTAATAAAGGCTTATTATTTTTCAGCAAGCGCCTACAGCTTTGTAATCTCTCCAGATTAGTATTAGTAGTGCTAAAACCTGACAGGTTCCTTCCAATACATGAGATATAAGTGTGATAGAAACCTTTCTACCAAAGCTAACAGGTACACATAGATTTTCATTTTTCCTGTAAAATGTAGAGGAAAAACATTAGTCTCATTGTGTATGTTGCAAGAGATTCCCCTTGAATTTGATCTTTTAGCTCTAAGGAAGTTTTAAAGAACCCAAAGAATACCTGTTATGTCATGGCTTTATAAAATGTGGGCAAATGTTTTCATTCCTTGGGACTGGGAGCAAAGTTTGCCCTCTGGGATCTCTTTCTTTGACATCTATACATGAAACTTCTGCTGACACTAATGAAAGTTATATTGTAAATAGCTAAGCAAGTATGCAAAGACACTTTTTGTGTCAGTTTGCAGAGTAACTATTCTGCTCTGAACAAAAGACATCTTCCTTCCAAAGGCAAAAAGATTTTCAAGAAATTTTAGTTTTGTTTACTTAATGGTTTGAGATTGTCTGCTCAGGTTTCTGTTTTCTGGACTAGTCAGTGTCCCACATGACTCCCATCAAAAGCAATGAAATGACTTTTGTGTTTTGACCTGCTGGAAAAGAGATTCTTTAGACCCTGTGACAACCATGGCTTTTCTCCCTTTTTTTCCTAAATACACTGGCAGTTTCAATGCGTAGAAATCCTTTCAGGTGCCTGATCATTGTTGCTGGCACTATTTTGTTGAAGTCCACATTTACACTGGCATTTTAACCTGGGCCCCATCACTTGTTCTCGCTGTTCCTCTTGTAGCAGCAGGAGCACTCCTGGCTTTGTAGGGGTCAGAAAATTGATTCTAGCTGGAACATAACCCAGTCTTGTACCAGCCACACTCATGGCACTGGTGGGTGGGCAGTTAGGGTCATTTTCCTCATTCTTTGCATCTGCAGCTCTAACTCCTGGCTGCTGGTATAGGCAGTGCAGTATTAAAGGATCATAAAGATGGTTTCTGAATCTGTCTTACACACATTTATTCAACCACAGTGTATTTACCAGGTAAAACATTGTTCTGGGTTAGCCTTTAATTCTTAGACTGAGTATTTAATGCCATTTTATGTCCTCTCTAATGTGAAAAACACCACATGAAGCAAAAAATTAATTTAGATATCCATAATATCAGTGTGCTTAAATCTGTACATGTGTTTGATCTTTGTGCATTTAGGGCTGTTTTCAGGCCTTTCACAGGTTGCATATGTTTCCACACATCATTGCACAGAGGTTTTAATGAAGTTTTTCCAGCAGATACGTACTAATACATTTGTTGCCAACTTTGAAAGGTATTTTCAGTAAACCTGTAAGCTAGAAAGGCTGACATGCAAGCAGTGAGCACTAGCTAGCCGTAAGAAGAGTAAAAATCTTCAAGTAGTCAGCTGGAAACTACAACTGCTCCACTGCCAAGGATTGTTCAGTGTCGATGATAGTTGTTTTCAAAGAAACTGGTGACTGTTGTCAAAAGTCACATTCATCACTGAGAGTGGTAAAATGTGTTACCTGCATGTTTCTTGAATGGTTCCTACTTATGCCTAAAAAACTCAGAAGTGCCTGAAACATAAATGGATTTTCATCTGAATAGAATGGAGGGGTAAGTGAAAACTTCTTCACTGCTGTATGCCAGGTCTAAAGGCAGTAATGTCATATGCAGTAGTTGTTTAAGGCAGAAGCCCTAATGAGTTGGTGTAATGCTCATGCCATCAGTGCTGTAGGACAGCACTTTCACTGTCAGGATTTCATTTCACACATCACTGTGTGATACTTGTGGAAGGACCAGGCCATAATTTGGGTCTGTATTGTTACATATGAATGATAAGTGAAGAATTTAGGGAACAGAAGTAAAGGAAAGCTGATTTTAAAGCCTGAAAATGTGAGTGATCACCAGTTCTATATCATTCTTTGTGCCAGAAGTATTTGTCTAGCAGCATTAAGCATCTGCTTGCCTGTTTCACACAGATGCTGTAAGTAGAATTTGACCTTTTGTTCAGAAAGTGTTTGAATATTTAACGTGAAAATATTAAGTTATCAGAAAGCCTGTCTCTTTTGGGAAGGCTGCTCAATTTTTATACAGCCCAGGTTGTTAAAGTACTTTGGAGCATGAACAACTTCAGAGCAGAACAAAGCAGGCAGTGCTAATGTGTAGAAACTCCAGAAGTAAATAACAGCTGTTCAAGAAGACTTCTATTAAATATGTATTAATTAACTTGAAGTGCATCACTTAAATATGTGAAGAGATTATCTTGTGTTAATTTACATTAAAACACACAGCACTTGTTAGCCTCATTACACCATCCTAAGTATATCCTAAGCTATCACCTCATCTTACATTGAGCATTCTGTTGGGTGTTGATTGCTTTCAATTTGCCCTTTTAAAATGTCAGATAGTGGCCTCCATTTCTTCTTGGATCTCTTATTTCTCTCAGATTTTGCTCTTGCATAGTTACTGTTCTTACTTGTCTGTTTTGTGCTGAGCAGAAAGAAAAACAGTAGACTGGGAAAATATAACAGTAATTGCCCACCCAAACTTATTGTGTGGTTCCCACTTTTAACTTCTGACCCAGCAGAGAGAACATAATTGTCCGTTTGTGTAGCAAAATGACTTTACATGAAGATTCAGTATCACCTTTAGAACAGGAAAGATACCTAGTAAAATGGGGTCTCTCTATTGAAATTATAGGTAAATAAAACTCACAGCTAAACTTTGTGGTTTAAATCAACGTCTTTATCTTCATCAGCTCTCATTCCATTCACAAAACCTAAGTATTTTTATCAGGACTTTTTAAGACAAATGGATTCTTACCTATTTTGATACTGAAAATGTATGAACTTCTAAGATCTATGAATAATTTTCAGAGATTTTCTTAAGTGTCATTTTGGCAACTGTCCCAGCTTAGAGGGCATTCTTTCATCCCATTGTTTTGACTCTGCAGATTCCCTAATTACAACTTAGAGTCCAGTTCTTGTTTGCTGTGCCTATTCCAACACACTCCTCACTGTGGGGAGACTGAGGTGTGTGCAGGCAGTTCCTGGCAGAGCAGGAAGGGCAAAGGAAACCAAAATATTTGGATTTAGCAAAGTCTTGAAGTCCAGTTGTCATGGCTCTCCTGAAAGAAGTGAATGGGAGCATTTGCTGTGGTTTCAAGTTGTTGGCAGCCTCCTCAGCTAAGACCTTGTGAGTTTGCATCTAGATTGTGTTTCCAAGGTCATCTGTCCTGTTGTGTGCTTAAAGAGACATTTTTTCCTAAGTGAAAGCTGATGTTTTGCAGGATAATTATGACAATATGGGAGGTGGTACCTGTAGAAGAATCCAGGGTTTGAATTCTTGGATCAAGAGCAGATTTAGATTTGTGTATCTTCAGAAAGAAACCTTTAAAGGTCCCTTACTTACCCTGTGCCTTTGCCCTCACATCTGGTGTTCCCTGTGCTGAGGAGCTTGGAAGTTGAATTTAGGGACAGAACTGACTGTGGCTTTTTTCTTGTGCATTTCCAATGCTTAGCTCTGTGACCTAAAGGATATTTTTCAGAAATGGTGAAGAATTGGGCTGAGATATTCTTTTTCTGGGGTGAAATGCCATAGTGAATAGTAGAACTGACCATCCTTTTGGTGAAGATGTTTTTCCTAATATCTCACCTAAACCTTCCCTGGTGCAGCTGAACTAAATGTAAGGCCAGATGGTTTCTAATGAAATCCTGAGAGTCGTAGGTGGTTTTTCACACCAATCTTTAAAAGCACAGATAATTTAGGGAGAAAAAAGTCTTTTTGCAATGCAAACAGGAAAGCCTTTCACATGAGGCATAAGGGTTGCAATTCACAATATAATCTATTTCTTTGCTTACAGTTTGAAGCTTTAGAAGTAGTAGAGCTAAGGAGAGCCTAAGATGTTCCTTGTTAAACACTTAAGGATAGGAAAAGATGTGTGAGGGTAATTATCTTGATTAAAAAAATTGTTCATCTTATACCAGGTATTTTTCAAGGTGTCAAGAAGGGATTTTTCTGATTTGGGCTGAAACTACTACTCCATATATATGTTTAGCTCCTCTCTGTCCTGTCTCTGTTAGATTTGCATTGTTTCACAAAGTAAATTCAGTATCACACAGAAAACATGAGTCTTTCATAATTTCTTTTTCAAAGGATGTCACTCTTCTCAAAATGAGTGGTACAGAGATGCTGCTTGGTGCATGGATTACTGGGTTATTGAGTGTTTTGTATATTAAAATGCAATTTTTGTATCTGTCCTACTCCCTGGCAAAGGGAGATGGAATATCCAGTGTAGAGAGTAGGAGCTGATGAATTGGTGAGCATTTAGGACCTTTTTATTCCTTAGTGAACAATCTCAAGCGTAAAAACCTAAGTTAAGTGTACAAGAAATTTTATATATCTAAATTTGCAAAATCTGATACGAAAACAAGTTCTTAGTTAAAAAACCCCAAGATATTAGTTAAATAGAATTGTTTGATGTTGTGCTGCAGTCGCTGTATTAGTTGTGCCATGTCATGCTGCTTTCAGGAGGAGGGCACAAAACAAAGAACACTGAAATGATATTTCATACAAATGTAGGAGGAATCCCAAATTCAGCAGTAAACAAGGATGAAAAGGACGGCAGCACAGTAAAGGCAAGAAAACATTCTTAAGTTTCCTGCAGTTCCTGCTTCATTGTTTATTCCAGCTTCCTGCTTATTCAGTCTGCTTCTCAAGCCTTTCTTGTGCATATACACAGTTGATAGTGCAGAAGACTAAGAATAAGCTGAAGGCAGAAACTGACTTAATGAAGACATTCTTGTGATAGAGAAAAGATTTTGTTGTCCACAGATGCGCAAAGAAAAATAGAAAAGCAGCTGCCCTTAGAAATGGAGTAAAAGTAGAGCTGAGTGCCACGTCATGATGCTTTAGTCAAAATCTGATGTATTGAAAGTCTTTGAGAGCTTCTATACTGCTATACAGGGATATAACCAAGAGGTGAAACAATAAGCTCTAAGTCTCATGTCTTAGATACTGTCCAAAGTAGTGTTGACATTTTGTCAACTTTCAAATGGCAGATAAGGATAAAAGGAAATTGCTTTCAACTATTCTGTTTTAGATGACAATATTAATAGTCAGTTTTGTGTCAAAACCTTCTGTTTCCTTAAGACCAGGCTATAGAGGTACAGTCGTGCTGTCAATCTTCCAGAGGATTCTGGAGGGCAGAGGTCCTCATCTCCTTAGTTTGCATTTCTCTTCTGCAAGGAGTTAGTTTGTCTTTTCTGAAAGCATTTGTGGGCAGAGACAGCATAAATGTGGTGGAAGAAATTTAAGTGGCAACTTGGATGGGTAGGTGAGGTGAAGTGGAGCTGAGATACACCAATGAAGTGAAGACTTTTGGGTCACTTGGCCTGCAGAGTTAAGAAACTAAGGATGTAGCTGGTCAGCAACAAGTTATTAAATTTATGGAATGTCTGCCCTATATCCATGAGGCAGCACTGGAGTTTGGGTGAACTGGGGTGGCTTATTCTACTCCTTGCACTGTCTGTTTATCAGCTGAGGCATTCATGACAGCAAATGCAGCTGGTGGCATTTGGGCTGTGGAAATTATAGTTTGTAATACTCTTCTAACAGTAATTTGAGAATTTAAAGAATTACATAACTAATATTTCAATCGTGCAGCGAAAACCTTCAAATTTCAGGAAATAACTTTTTTTCACACTGCCTTGATCAAATAGCCAAAAGTATTACAGAATTCCTCTGAATCACGAAGCATGACTGCAGCAACATACCTGGTGAAATAGATCAGTGGGGTCCAATCTGCTTTGACAACTCCTATGTAACTAAAAATAGGAGAAATAGAGAGAAAATTTGTAGGGCTGGTAGTGGCTTGTATTTTTCAATGATTTATCAAGATTCAAAAGCACAGATTTCCTTTGGGAAATATTAGTTCTAAGGTTTACAAAGTGCCTCAGTTGTAAATACCCATCAAAATGACAATTTGGTAGGTCGTATTTATTCTTAAGCGGGTCAAAGGACATTAGCGTATTCCTACTATATAAATCTGTCAAGTACAGAATTTCTTTATGCTCCCAAATCACAAAAGCACCTCTTACAGTCAAGGAGAAAGCGTCACATTATTGCCAATCAAGGACAACAAGCAAGAATATCGATCTCTACCCAGTAACTTTTGCCCTGCTCACTAAGTTTTTATCACTGAAACTGGACACATCAAGGGATTGGATTTAATATATATATAGTGCTGATTTATTACAAGAGGAGAAATATGCTCTGGCCTTACTTCTAGCTCAGTATTTTAATGCTTATTTTATTCCTTGCATGGAAGCTTGCAGTGGCTTTTTCTACAGACCAAGTGCAAAACTTTCAGGTATCTCTGGATGTGCACAAATGGATGCAAAAGTAGCTGATGGATTTACTGTTCATAATACTGTGGAGAGAGCTGAGAGGCCACACTCCCCTCTACCATTATTCCCTGATGGAGTGGGCAGAGGGACATATGTTTAATTTCTCCAGATGTGTCCTTCCCACACCAGACATTTTGTCAAGAGGTTATGTTCAAGGATTATGGATGTTTGTCAAGATTTCCAGAGGTCTAGTAATCCCAGCCTTTACTCAGCACATGAGCAAATCCTTTCCACTGTGCATGTGCAGCAAATCTGACACTAACTGGAAATGCCCAGTGCACGTGGTGTGCACAGTCACAGTGCATCCCATGTGTCTGGAGCTTCTGTGCATGTGCCCTCCTGTGGATTTTCACAAGCACAACAAATTGGATGTGTCCCAAACATTTTGGATTAACTCTGCATGTTCAGACCATCTGTGCAGCACATGTACCACGGGGCTGGTGATACTTCAAGGGTTGGACACAATGCATGTGCTACACATCTCCTGGTGATGCATCTCAGCATAAGAGGAGTTCAGAATAGGATCATGGCACAATCAGAAATCATGCTTTTCATGGGGAACCCCTAGGAAGAAGCTGATATTTGGTTCTTCAGTCTCCTGACTTGTCACAGGTAACTGTGCTGTAAGCCTTACCCCACCTTCAGTGTGCTTTGCTATGGCACAGACTTAACAGCATCTGAGAAGGCAGTGGTTATCAGTTTTGGGGGGGGTGTGTCTTAACTGGAGTATGTTTTCTTCATCAATGTAAATTCAAACCAGAAGAGGAGAGAAAAAGAAAGCGAACAATTAGGTCTTCAGGGGAAAATATGACCCAAGATATGCACTGCCTGTTTCCAGGGTCAGGTGGAAATGCTCCACTCTGCCAGCTGCCTTCAAATCACCTCTAAGAATCAAGCCCAGAATGAGAAAGTGACAACGACTTCCATGTCACCTTTTCAGGTACATACAGAAAGCTGTGGTTGCCGTCGCAGTGATGAATCATTACTTCCTTCCATCCAAAGAGCCTTGGGCTTTTTCCTCATCCAAACATTTAACTTACTTGCAGGGCTGACAGAAAAGCAGTAGATTTTTTTTCCAGATATCCATTTGCCTTTCCATTTATCTACTTTGATCTAAAATATAGAACCTGATGGATGCCCTAGGTAAATCAAACATTTTCTGTCTGCCAAAACGGTTTTGCAAATGCTTATTTCATGCCATTACCATTTTTCCGTTTCTAGCAGTAAATCAAAAAGTATCAGCCATTCATCCACTTTAAAAGTAATGCCTTTCCTTTGCATAATTACACATACCCAGTGGAGATCTGTATGCACAGTAAATCTATTCCTTTAAAAGGTTTTGCCTTAAGTACCACAGTGACATAAATTGGTGAAGCGCAAATTTATTTATTTAAAAGGTTTATTCTTTTAACTGATCGGGTAACTGTTACACTTCCATTGTTTGATTTGGGTGGGGAGAGCTTTATTAAGGTATCAGATTTAATTCTGCAGCAGATGTTTGTGTAGAAAGGTCTCACTCCTTACAGGACTTGTAGCAATTGATATGCGTGTGTAATTTATTCTCATTACAGGTTTATTCTTAACTGGTGTTCAGGGGGTCTTCACTGTATCTCCAGTAGATCCTTGAGAATTAAATAGCTTAACGAATGTAATGAGCAAGCCTGGAAGAAGTACATGTAAAGCAGTGTATGTATTCGAATATTACCTCTCCAAATTTGCAAATAACATAAGTATGGTATTAAAAGGGAGTGAGAAATTGCCAAAAATAAATGCCTTCAAGTAATAAGTGCCCCTGACAGTATTTTGGCAAAGTAAAGATTAAAATAAAAAAGGATGTTTTCATCATTCTCATGTAAACTTGCTCATCTTTGTAAGTCATGCTTGTAGCTCCCAGGGGTGTCAAACCTAAAGCAGACAAGCCCAGCTGGTGGAAGCCTGGGAGTGAAATGATGAATTTTTTAGCAGATCCAAGTTTATTTTTAGGCTTTATAGAATTATGTTTCATTTCCCTGTGAGTGAAATTGTAGTAAGTATCTTAGGAAAAAAATACATTAAGGAACTTTACTAGAAGAGCAAAAAACAGCAAAACACTGGACCAACTACAGTTGATCATGTAGATGTATCCTATTGCGTTTGAAGTCGTGGCTACAGTTTAATTCTGCAAATATTTACATACATGTTCAGTTTAATTCATCTGAGAATTCTTGTAAAAATGAGCAAGTCTGAAGAGACACCAGACTGCAGGTTAGCTTATGACATGGGGAACTAGGCAAAATTTCTAGCGTGAAGGTATTTTCTGTGGGTTTATTTTCTGTGGTGCTGAATGTGGCAGTGAATTTCCAGGTGTCTGTATTTTGTTAGGTTTTGCAATAAAAGTAGTGCAGAAACATTTTGGAGGAATGGAGTGTTCATAGGAAGGCTTTGGGCCTGAAATCTGTTTGGTTAGTGACGGTAATTTCATTAATGCAATCAAATATTCAACCCTATAATTTCACACTACCCATTTCAAAATGTTGCCCTTTTTTGCTGGCTTTACAGAGCTGTCGACAATCTTTACTACAGTTAGAAAGGAAAACGGCTTTAGTATACAAGGCAAATGTGGGAAAATGCCATGGACGTAGGATGCGAAGATGTAAGTGATAGTTACAGACCTAGCAAGGGCTGTTTATCGGAGGGAGAAAGTTTGTTACACGCAGCTACACATCCCATGTCCATTAAGGTCACTCTTCAGAGATCTCGTTTGAAGTGGATCTGGCTTTTGGGGGTCTCTTCTAATACACTGAGTAGATCAGAGGTTGCCAACTGTCCTTATTGATCAGAATTGATGGTGGTGGTTGCCGTGTAGTTTCCTGTGATAGAAACTGGATTGGTAAGTGACAAAGATGCCTCTTTGAGTCCTGTGTCCTAGAATGTGCTCCTGGGAGCACTGAAGGCTGCAGTCTTCCCCGCTGAAACAGCCTCCCCTCTGTTCTGCAGTTGGGAACCAGAGGAGCCACCTTAAAGGGTGAGAGAGTACCTCAGCTTCCAAACTGGCTCAATCTTTGTCTTCCCATGCTGTTTGCATCGATGCTAATCAATGTTAATTATGGCAGTGGGGCTTGTGATGTACTCATTATAAAAGCCATCCTATTTTTGTGTGCTTGTACAGTCTGTCACACAATAGAGCCCTGATTGGGGTTCCCGAGATGCTACAAATAGTAATACAAATTGTTGTAATAATGACTATGTGGTTCCTGGTGTAAGACTACCAAACTCAGTTCATAGAGATTGCCGAAGCATCATTTGATAATTCTATTTGCTGTTACCACTAACTGTGGCATTCTGGATATATCTTGACAGTTGGGGCCCCAGTTAAGCTTTTGTTCATGTTTCAATAGGTGCTTCTTTTTAAATTTGCATTTGAGTCTGGTTGTTAGTGTAATTATTGCTTAAAGTTAGCTGTGCTTAAAACCCTTGTGATGCAGTGTCTTTAATGTGCTGGGTTCATGATCCCACCCACCACTCCGTGGCTATCCTGGGAGCTGATGGGTGCTGAAGGATGGGGTGCCAGGGTGTACATTTCTTTCCCAGGCTGAAGGTAACAGGTGCAAGAGGAGGAAGGTGCTTTCTCTCAGGTGCTGAACAGCTGGTTGGGTGTAGGTTGTAGCAAGGATTCCCAGCTCCTGCAGGGGCTGGAAGTGGGAGGAAGCCCAGAGAAGGGAACTGATACTTTCCTTCCTCCTAAGGCTGTGGTCTGGGCACCCTTGTACTGAGGGCTCATACCTGAGACATGACAGGCCCCTGTGATATATTTGGCCCAGTCCCACTGTTCTCCTCACTGGAGATTTCAGCAGCATTGTTCATATAAATTACTTCGTATAAATAATTACAATTCATCCCCCTGACCCTGCAGCCCCTGGCCTTACCTCTGTGCCTTTCAGTGACTTATATAGTCTCATAATCTTTTTTTTCCAAAGGAAGTTTCCACAAAGGGTCCCTTATTATCTTGTTATCTGGTTTATGGATATTGGTTCTAGTCCCATTTTTTTCAATTCCTACCAGACTGCATGCCTGCATTTTAGTCATCTACATGCAATTTAGGTGTGTGATTATCTGCCTGGCTTTAGTTTTCTGTTGTGTATCACTCTGTGCTGACCAAGCCTGAGTACAAAGATGTTTTAAATTTTAAGGGTCCTATATTATATCTCCTGAGTGTGCATGTTGTTTTAAAAGGAATTTGAGTCAGAGTTGAGTTGTTTCTGTGTCTGTAATTAATTTAAAACATTTAATATAGCAGCTAAATTTCTCCCTGTTAACTGTGCTTTACTGAAATTTCATGATCTACAGCACACCCTAGTGATATCTGGATATCATGAAGTTAGACCCAGTCAATTTTACATCCTTTGTGGTGAAGCACATCTTAGGGCTCCAATAAGCAAAGTCCAGGAAAGTAAGTATCTAAATGCCTTCATGTCCAAGATGGGAAGTGGATTTATAAAATAGAAAACACCCTTAGAAAGTGAGACTAGAGGCAATTCCTGTGTGAAAAGAACGTCTGTATAATGAGTTCATCTGGCTTCCAGTCTATAACGTTTGACATATTTAACAACAGATCATGGAGAAAAGCGGCCCAGGGTTATGTGAGGAGAGTATTTGTTGGGTTCCCATTTAGACTGGAGAGAGCAACCAGATGTAAATACAAGCATTGTGGAGGAAACATGCAGACAGGCTTCATGGGTCAGCAACTTAAATGCTCATTTACTGTCTCATAGCCAGAACATTAACATTTATGCTATATATTAAATTCCTCCTTTTGCAGATCATTAGGTCACTTGGTTTTTCAGGTGATGGTTCCTGTATTCAGTTTTCAATAGCCAACAGGCTCCATATGATCCCACAGAAGGATGTGCATCCTAACTTTTTAGGCTACTATGTTCTCACATTTTCCTGGATTTGTGTATTTCAGTCATTTAGTTTCTTTTGAATTGTCTGAACATGCAGAATGTCAAGGATTCTGAATTGGCTGCTGTTGACCCCATGGTGGGGTGAGAGGAGAAAGCAGGTTTGAGGAGGACTCTGAAAAAGGTGTAATTACCTAGTCAAGAAGGAAAGCAAATATTTATCAGAGGTGGAATCAAATTGGTCAGGTGTGGATAACAGTGAAAGAAAATGAAAATAATACAAGCATACGAGAATAGTACAGAAGAATAGAATTGTAAGTTGTGGTGGCTGAAGGTAACCCTCCTATGAATTCTCAAAGAGAAGCAGAGGATTCATCACAGAAACGCAAGTTAACAGTGTCCTGACCTCCCAGTGTGTGGCAACTGTATGAGCATCCTCTGTGGATTCTGCCAGGCACTTGTGCAAGTTCTGTATGGCTGTAAGGGAGATGTTGTTTTCTCTGTGTGCTTAAGCTGAAAAGAACTAAGGTATCCCAGAAAAAGCAGATTTGGCCAGCACACAAGCAGTGCTGAGGCGGCTGTTTTGTTCAGGAAGGGCCATGAGACCCAGACAAGTACAAGGCAGCCTATACCAGTACCCTTGGCCAGCTCGCAGCTCCAGCTTGGCTCAACTGGGGGATCTGATCCTGTATCTCTGTTTTGTATACAGAGTATTCCCTGCCTGTGCAAGGCAAAGATGGGGTTCTGCTTTCTGGCTCTCTCACAGATGAGAAATCTGTAATACTTTGGGGAGAAACAAGTTTCTTCTCAGACCTCTGCATTTCACTCTTGTCAGGTAATCCAAACAATAATGGAAATGAGCATTTTGTTTTATGTAAATAAAACCAAAAAGTTTGCAATAATTTATGGTATTTATTTAAATGATATGCAAATTACTTTGTGAAACTTAGGGAGGAAAGCACCACAATTGAAACAGCACAATTGTTTCCAAGAACATTCATTTCAAATCCACATACAATATTTCATTCATGCTTAATTATTTCCCCAATGCTAGTCTAAGCATTACTAGTTTCCTTTGTCTTTTTGCTTTTGCATGCAGCATGATTAGCAAAACTGCTTGTGCTCTACCAACCCCTGCACATATGGGGTTTAGCCTCATTGTTCAAAGGGTGGAGCAACAAGCAATGTGAACACTCATGCTGCCAAATTTGGCGCACATGAGCCCTCCAAAGTATACAGATATCACCCATTTCATTTAAATCCCTGTCTATATTTTGCATTGCTACCATAATGGCAACTCCATTGTCTGGGTGTATTATTTGAAGCAGCTTTTCTCCTATTGTTTGTGCACTGTAATCCTTGAGGTTTCTGTAGTCATCGTGAGCAGCTTACGTGAAAGAAATCACTTAGCTCACACAGATCAGTCTCTCTGAACCTGCTGGCAAAGGAATGGACCATGACTAAAGCATGAGACCTGTGATCTTTCTGAAGAAAATCTCTTCAGTAGATTTTATAATTTCTTGCTTTTATGGGGCTCTGTTCTTGGGTGTGGACTCGGTGCTCTCTTTTGTCCCCCATGGGTTTTTCTACAAGGCATGATGGGAATATAGGCTGAAAAAGAAGAGTAATAGTGCTGGCTGTGGATGTGTACCCTAACAACATCTTACACATTTCAAATACTAGCAAAGTGACACAGTTAACTATTTGACAGGAATTAAGGACAGTTGTTCATTCTGACTGCAGCAAAATCTTGGCCTTTATCCTTCTATGGTGTAGTTGGATTGGCACATCCTGCTGTGAGTCTTTCTAACAGACTTTTGAGAATTTAATGCTTGTCTGCTTAGAGCAAAATGAAGAATCCTATGGAATTCATCATAGAAAAAGGGCTGCCCTGTTCTTTCCCATTCTAACAGTCATCTGCTTGGGCAGTGCCCTCTACTCCAGTAGAGGCACTTACCTCTAATGATTGTATATATGCACACTGTTGTAGGTAAAGTCATTTGCCATTAGCTGTACTGTATAAACTATGCCCATTACTGGTTTTGAATGCACATCATTTTACTTCTGACACAGTCATTTGGAACACTTTTAAGGCAGTGGTTCCCAAAATGAGGGCTGCAGAAAGCAGCAGAGGGCCACTTCATAGTTTGCAAAGAGTTTTTAGTTCTTTTTGTTTCAAAGTCTAGATCATGCTATAGGACAGCTATAAATATGGTATAAACACTGCCCTGTTCTTCATTTAGCTCTTCAGAGAACCCTATTGCAGCCCCATAGGCATTATGGTGATCCCTTTGTGGCTGCACAAGATGCTGAGAGGTGACCCAGGAGGCAGTATTAAAATATAAACTGTGGAAGTCTGACAATCACATTGTAAAACCTTTGAGTATTTGCAGTGCCTTCTGGAAACTTTGAATCTGATCCATCATTGTAGATGGGATCACCTTTTCATCTTCTTGCCTTCAACTTGCCATATGAGAAAAAAATCAGGCAATGCAATCTGTACAAGCTTGCCTCTTCCACCCCACTCCCTGTCTGACTGCAACCTCCCCTCCTGCCTGCCACATTATCAGAGCTCCAGTCCAGGAATGCTGGAGAGAATTGTTCTGTGTTCCTAGAAGAACAGGAACCTTAGTCTAACAGCTTTGTAAAATTTGGGCTATCATTCAGCACCCATAGGCTGGGTATAAGGTGGGAAGCGAAGTCAGCCAAGGACCCTGGGCTCTGATGGGACTGAAATCAGCCTCTCTGTGCTTATTCTGCATCTCAAAAGTAATGTATATTTGCGGCCAGAACTACATGTAGCTGAATATTACTATTCTCAGACACCACAAGCACCAGTACACATTATGGTACATGTTTCTCATGCCACTGAATAGTACCAAGCATCAAAATGTTTCACTGGTTATTCCAGACACCTTCAAATGTCATCCATCCTTGATACTAGAATGCTTTGCTCCTTAACTGGATTTACAATAGATCTGATTTTGACATTTGTCTACTTTATGTATGCCCTTTAATTAGAGGTTTGAAGAAACCTCAGATGCACTTTTCTTAAATATATTCTGCAAAAGAATGGCTATAGAGATTGTATTTTTCTTTTTAGCTCCTCTCTGGAAACCTTGGAGGTATTTTGTGTAGCTATTTTTTAGCCAGGATTTTATTTCCACTTCATAACATATAAACATGTAAGCTAATTTCAGGACACTGACTTTTACATTCAGATTTGCTGTAGCTTTTTTCTGAAAAGGTCACAAAATGACTACTCTGTACCAGTAAACACAATTAGTGAATTAGGCTGCCAAGGAAGTAAAAAACCAGAATAAATGACTACTGTAAAGAAGTTTAAAAGAGCAGGTTATACCATTTGCAGGTAAGGTTATGCCCTAACTACCTTTAACAGCTTGCTTGGACAGCACCAGCTAGCACTGTGTGTTCTAGTCCAAAGCACCAGCCTATATTTTTGGATCATCTTTCAAGACTGAGATGATATAAGGCAATTAATAGTGTTTTGTGACCTTCTGCACCAGTAGTCCATCTTTTTGGCATTGAAACTGATTTTGCCCAACTTGGCATTTTATCACCTAGGACTGCACAGGGAGATCAAAGAGACACCTTTTACAGCAGCAGTGGAATGATTTAGTTCAGTCACACTGTTCTTCAAATTCACCATTTCCTACAAGCTGATGAGGCAAACCTCTTCTTTGCTTAATGTCACATAAGGTACATTGAAAGGCTGTGAAGAGGCAGATGTTCTATAGCTTCACTTCGTATGCAAAAACCTGTTATATTCTTTATTTGCATTCAATTAGAAGTCAGACCCTGATGAATATCTAATTAGGAAATGGGGAAAAGATTTGCCATCAAGCATATGCTTTGCTTGTAGTGGATCTCAGTAACCTGCTATTGTGTCTTGCTGTAGTGATTTGGTCATTTCTACTGCATTATTTACACCTTCAAGCTCAGAGGTGAAGAGTTTTAATAGGTGACAATTGGAGTTATGTTCCTGCTTTTAGAAATTCTGCCTTGTCTCATTCCTTTTAAACAGCCATTCTGCAGTTGCCAAATTTCCCTTACTAAGTGACTCTGTTTAAGGATTTAAATGCTACAGCATTACTTTCATACTCATTTTCTTTTTTGATACAGTTGTGCCTTGTTTGATCTTGTGAAGGCTCGCCATTTGCCTGGCAATCCAGAGGATAATATGAGGAACTCAGAAGTTATAAAACTGTGGTATTGTCAAGAAGGAAAGGTTCAAATTATCACTGTAATACAAAGCAGACTCTTCCAGAACAGCTGCTGTTATGGCTGTGACTCTGTAAGAGCACACATAGCAGGATCTTACAGTACCAGGGGAGAGACAGGGGTTGTCTGGAGCCCTGGGCATCAGACAGATATAAGCAAAACAGCTTTTCATCACTGCAGCAGAGGCTTTCCTAGACTTTGGAGGAAAACAACAGAAATCTTATACCTTTCTAAACTCAAATGTGATTAGAAACCTGCTTTGTTACATCTTCCATTCCTTTCTTCTCTGTGGACCGCTCACACGACATGTTCTGGAGAACATATGACATTTCTTCCTTTTCCTTCTTCTCCTTGCTTTGATGTCACATTGTAAATTAAACCATCCTCATCCATATCCAAGCAATGCATTGACACGAAAGGGAAACCTCAAAGGTATTTTTAGGTGCTTTGCAAACTTAGGCAAATGGATCAATATTACTTAATGCATTCCTCAAGTTTGGAATTGCTTTTGTTCTGCCATTGTGATAAAAAAGTCAAGGTTTTAAGAAAAAAAAAAGTGCAAATAGGTGAAACAGTGAAATTAAGTCTGCCACATACAGTTGCCTAAACCTCATGTTTTTTCTGTGAATCTCTAGCACAGAAGAAAATCTAGAGAAATAGCTTTTTTCTGACCAACAAGATTAAGTGCTTTATCTTTAAAAAAATCTATTATGTTTTCCTGTGAAGGTAATAGGCATTTCATATAATTGGATCAGGTGTTTCTGGCCAGTTTCTCCAGACTGAGCCTGCTTCTGATGGGCATTTTCTTGAGATGTTGTAATGGGCAAGCTGAAAGCCAGGATGAATCATTGTTTTAGTAGCAACAGCCCAAATGGCTCATGGTGCCCCTTGGCCTATCTCTTAGTATGTCAAAAGCTGTGAAAACATGCAGTGAAGGGGCTTGCAATTATTTTGAGTCCTGCTGTGTGCTAGGGAAGGACTTGACAGAAACCTGCCAAGTGGCTCATCAGACCAGGATGCCAGTGCACCTTTGCTGTGGCTGATTTCTGATGCTCGCTTTGGACAGATGACTCAAGGATTCTGGGGGGTTGAAAGCAATGTGTTTTTTCTCTTGACTTTTAAAAGCATGGAGTTCTTAGTAACCTGAAGAGGAAAAATAAGTAAAACATCCTGATACAGAAAATTAAATAGTGAATCAGTGCTGATAAAAGGGATCTAGGATGAGCAATGACATCTAATACTTGTAAGAGCCCAGCACACTGCAGTGAGTACAGAATCTCAGAATGGATCACATCTGGTCCAACCTCCCTGCCCAAGCAGGATCATCCCAGAGCACATTGCATAGGATTGCATCCAGATAGGTCTGGAATGTCTCCAGTGAGGGAGACTCCACAGCCTCTCTGGGCAATCTGTTCAGTGCTCGGTCACTGCACAGCAAAGTTCTTCCTTATGTTCAGGTGGAACTTCCTATGCTTCAGTTTTTGCCCAGTGCCTCTTGTGCCATTGCTGGGCACCACTGCGCAGAGCTTGGTCCGCTGTCTTGGCACTCCCTGTTTAGATATTTATATACATTGATTAGGTCCCCTCTCAAGGCTGAATAGGCCCAACTCCCTTGGCCTTTTTTCCTTCTAAGAGGGAGGCTCCAGTCCCTTAATACACAGAGAATATAGTGAGATACTGACAGGGTCTGATTTGGAGCAGGACCACCTTGAACTGCTCTCATTCCAGCAGCTCCTAGAATTAAAAACCATGTGAATGTCTGTCTCAGGTACTAATTACTTGTGAAGGGTGTGTGCTGAGGTGCATAAATAAACTCTAGAACAACTGACAGATCCAGGCAGAATACACAGCCCTGTGCCAGGCACAGGGAGCAGAGCTGTCCCTGCTGGCATTCCCAGGAGGATGTGCGGGCTTTCCTGGGGCTGCAGGTGAGCAAATGCTCCCGAGGATGGGAAGCCGCCAGGTGGAGCCGCTGGGCAGCACATTCCCGTTGACTTCAGCAGACAGAGTTTGTCTAAGAGTGTAGCATGATTTCTGTATATCCTTAAAGGATACACTTTGCATTGTTCTCTTACATTTTCATTTTAGTAATTTTTATATATTAAAACATAGATCTAATAAACTCCTGCTGATGTAGCCCTAATAGCCTGTGTTTATTTTTAACTGGAGTACTGAAGTAATGATTCAGTTTGGAATAGAGTGATAAAAATTCCCTCCTTTGCTTGTTGGCAGGCTTCATTGCTTTTAATTTTGCCCCTTGGAAGGCTGCTTACAGCTGGAATTTGGGGTGTTACTTTTTAAAATGTACATGGCATTTAGTTCTTTGTTCGTTTTAGGGATTACATTTGCCTTTTACATTCAAATCATAAAAATCAAAAGCACCAGTAGACCTGTAACATTTTGAGATCTCTGTAACACAGAGAGTTATTTTATGTGATCGTATAAAGCATGGGGAGATTAAGAAGTCCCCAGTGCAGCCACAGGGAAGGGACAAAAATTTTGAGTTATATTTCTTCATTTCCTCATCCTGCATTTTCATTTTCTCAACAGGGAACTGCGGGGAGATGGTTTACCTTAAATCAGAAATGAAATCATAATAAAGGCTTAGTTTACAAACCCAAAAACTTCTGTTAATAACCCATTCTTGGGAAAATGGCAGCATTTTTAACATTAGGCAGTAATTTTTCCAAGACTGTGCTGTTATTGTGAACCAGTGTGGTATTTCAGGAGCCATGTGTGGCACAGCTGTTTTAATGCTTGTTTGATTGCTCACGGTGCTCCATCAGACTGGCACACTGCACTCTGCTGAGCTGGTGCCTGCAACAAACCTGAGTGAAAACCATGCAAAAGTACTTTGAGATTACATTCTCAGAGCAGGGTCAGGGATGTCCAAACTGTGCTGTGGCAGCCGCTCTTTTCCTCCTCCTGTATCCCAGCTCAGCTGGGACTGGCATGTGCTGTTGCACAACCATGTGCCTAAAATCAAAAACTCATAGAATAGTTTGGAAGGGGACCTTGAAGACCATCTCGTTCCACCCCCTGCCACGTGCAGGGTCACCTTCCACTATCCCAGGCTGTTCCAAGCGCTGTCCAACCTGGCCTTGGACACCTCCAGGGACGGGGCAGCCACAGCTTCTCTGGGCACCGTGTCAGGGCCTCCCCCTCCCGACTGTTTTGCTCATATCTAATCCTACTCTATTTCAATTTGAAGACTTGTCCTGTCACTCCAGGCTCTTTTACACAGCCGTGCCCCTTCTTTCCTGTAAGCTCCCTCCAGGCACTGCACGGCCGCAATGAGGTCACCCCTAAACCTTCGCTTCTCCAGGCCGAACAATCCCCGTTCCCCCAGCCCTTCCTCACAGGGGAGGCGCTCCATCCCTGCGATCACCGCGGCGCTCTCCTCGGCACCGGTGACCGTGCCACCCCCCCACGGCGGCCGTGTCTGCCTGTTCCCGGAGCGGGTCGGGACGCGGGGGCGGCAGGAGGCGGCGGCACCAGCCCCAGCCCCAGCCCCAGCCCTGGGCCCGCGGGGCAGGCGCGGAGGGACCGGAGCTGCTCCCCGGGCTCGGTGGGGCGAAGCGGAGGGACCGGAGCTGCTCCCCGGGCTCGGTGGGGCCGCAGCGGAGGGGCCGGAGCTGCTCCCCGGGCTCGGTGGGCCGGAGCGGAGGGGCTGGAGCCACTGCCCGGGCCCGGCCCG